>NIVC01003477.1:0-50000 GCA_002269645.1 Macrostomum lignano
CCACGATGCGAGTTGTTCCTTGGAGTGACTGGAGCAAGGACAACTGAAGTTACGTTATATTATTACTATATTATTTTACACTGGCTTAATGAGATTATTAGTTTACAAACTAAAAACTCGTTTTCGCTATTGAGTATTGACTAGGAATTGTGACAGACTGACAAATTTCTAAAGAAAATTTGGCGTATTTTTAACGCTGCTTATACATGTAGTCTACTATTTTATTACTTACATTTTAACGAAGAACAAAATTCTGGACCTAACGCCGAAAGAATTAGCTTTCTACGTGCAACTAGTCGAGAATTACATATATGTGAAGACCAGGCCTCCAATAAAAATTACACGATACGCGAGTGTTGCGTCCTACTACTTAAGTTGTCCTTGGACTGGAGGCTGACCGGAATTTCGTTATTCCCCGCCGTGCTAACGTGTGAAGGTAGTGAAGCATGTCCGATGTTGTTCCGGACATTGTTGCAAGGTTTGGTGACAAATCATGGCATATGATGCAATGCACACATTCTCTTCGGCACATTGAGCAACTTGGTACCGTGTCCATCAATTCTCGTCTAAGCACTCTTGGCATTTCTCCATTTGAAAATTAGATAGAAATTATTTCTGGGAGTAGAAAATGCCGAATAGACCGAATCCGAGAGTGCGCAGGTTTATGCTAGTCGAAGTATGCATGTGAAGATATATAAGAGCGCAGTTAATGTTAACGTTCCATATGGTTATGTGCTTGATACAGTAACATACTAAAGCTCTGCGCAATGAGCTTTGCGACTTGAAGCAATGCATATAATTGGCGTGTCGTGTTTAGTCGATCGCTTTGCCAGCTATCTAATTCGGATAGTGTTATTAATAGAAGGATTAGGTCGGCATTACGTTTATTAAGTATGGGGAGTTTGTTGCTGCGAAATCGTTGACCGCTGCACGTACAATGAGAACCTCCTACATCTGATGTTATGACTTTATCTGATTTATTGAAACTTTATAAGTGAATATTTAGTCAGAATTAGAGTGGAAAAGTGCACTGGTTCTGTGGGGAATATTGGACCAGAATTGCATCCCCACAAAGATCAACGTTCAACTTTACCAACGTTAAAATTACGTCCACCACAAAGAGGTTCTCGTTCAGATTCTAGTTGTAGGGAAGTCCTTGGCCTAGCTACCCATAAAATTCTCAATAAAACACTGATCTCCTCATTAAAACCCTATACGTTATCCGCGTATACCTCTGCTTCCCCCATCCCCATCTGATGCAGCTGCGTTGCCATCTAAAGCGATCTGTGGCCTCCTTGCTTCTGACGCTCAGGAGTCAGGATGAGGGAGAGACAGGCTGATTTGATATATTGAGACTGCTTCTGCCTGCCTTTATAACCCATAAATATTTCATTTCCCTAAGCTGCAGTGGCTCTACTTGGCCCCCGCTGCAATGTCTCGCTGCCTTCAATAAAGTTGCGCATTAATTTTAGCAATTTGTGGTTGCCAACGTTCCTCCGTCGATATGGCACCTAGAGAGAGAGAGAGAGAGAGAGAGAGAGAGAGAGAGAGAGAGAGAGAGAGAGAGAGAGAGAGAGAGGGAGGGAGAAGAGAGAGAGAGAGAGAGAGAGAGAGGAGAGAGAGAGAGAGAGAGAGAGAGAGAGAGAGAGAGAGAGAGAGAGGAGGGAGGGAGAGAGAGAGGAGGGCGCCCCCAATCTCAGGCACGGACGCGGTACATGTAAAAAGGACAAACAAGTCAAGGGGTAAAGTTGCCGATATTTCGAATATTTCGACCCTTTAGCCGAAGCATCTCACAGTGCTTTGCTGGTTTGCACAAACAACAAGCAGCATCTCAGATGTGCTTGATTTCAACAGCAATTTAGAAAGCCAAACAACAGGCAGCACTCAAAGATTGTTGCTAACCAATATTTTATCATAAGGATGCATAAATATGAGGCTAGGAAATCCTTGTATATAATTGTTCGAAAAAACTAACGTGAGAAAAGGTTAATATAGTCTGGAAAGTGAAAATTACAGGAATTTACAGCTACTGTAAGGGTATCAAGCACAAAAAGCTACATAAATTTGCAACAAAGCTAATGGCTACTTTGTAGCTCTGGTTTGCTAAAATGTTTAACTTTTGTCACCAAAAAAAGTTGCTTTCTTCACTATTGAGTATTAAAGTTTAGTGCAGCGATCAGGTTTAGCATATAGGAATGTCAAAACAAAGACCTGCAGTGATAAGCATGAAGAGAAACTGCAAATTGAGTTCAAGAAGGAGAGGGAGAAAGGAAAACGGTCAGCTGTTAAAAACACTTCAAAATGACAAAAGAAACGGCCATTTCCTGTAGGCGTTGCTGCGCCATGCACCAACCTAAACCTAAGCTGGTGGGGCCTGAATTGAAAATCTGTGTCTGGACAAAATTAGGCTTGAAAATCATTGGGATCGTGACCCGATAAATCAATAAATGCAGCAGCTGACCTGCAGGAAATGTGATCCACAGTTTGGAGCTCAGCTGGATATCAGACACTCAAACGTTTTCATCGAGTACGATTGCAATGTTTTGAGTTCGGGTCTCGCTAGCGCAGGCCTGCTGGCAAATTGTTCGTGCGGTACAAAACTAAATAGAGGGTTAAATTATAAGCCTTTTAAAGCTTCTGATAGTAAGCCACAGTTGCGGAAGCTCTAAACTTAATCCCTACTCACCCAGAACTGATAAATAAACAAAATATAATTACCTACTAACGCAAGGCTAAACAGTCCATTTTAATCTTCGGTGTTTGGATTAAGTTCAAGTGTAGTAATTATTTAGTCCCTAAGACGGCGGTCTTTGTTTCTCTTTAATGTACTTCAATTCTTTTTAATTCAACTGCATGGAAGTTACGTTGAAAGTCAGTTGAAAATCAGGCACTCAAACGTCTTCATCGAATACGATATAACAAGTGCGCTACCAGATCCAGATGCATGAAGATAGTAATAGATTCCCTGTGAATTAATATTGGGATGCTCTTTGTAGACTCCGTTCGGGTCCATGAATGCACACTGCCCGTACCACCAACCAGCCTGCCTGTTCTGTGCGCAGCTGCCTCCGCTCGAGTTGTCATTGTCGGAGTCCGGAGTGCTGAACTGCCAGTTGTTCGGTGAGTAGTTCGCATAAGTCCGCTGTCCGACACTCGACCTGCTCGCGTCCAGAGGTCCCATCGAGCACCTGTACTTGTCGCTCGCTGGGCCAACAGAGAACGGAGCATTCTCAGCCCAGTACCAGGTGCCGTTCCAGTCGCTGAACTCCCAGCGGACTCTCCACACTCCGGTGGCGGTGAGCTGGTGGAGCTGCTCCAGTCCCATCCAGTAGTTGAGACTCTCGCCCTGACCGAATCCGCTCGCGTAGTCCGCCCAGTTCCGGTTGAAGCTGACGGAGCCGTCGACTCTGTGCTGGAAGGTCGTCCAGCACTTCACCGGGTTTCTCATCTGCAATGGGCGATGCGGTGCTGCATTTCGTGCACGCATATTGATGCGGTGCTGCATTTCGTGCACGCATATTGATGCGGTGCTGCATTTCGTGCACGCATATTGATGCGGTGCTGCATTTCGTGCACGCATATTGATGCGGTGCTGCATTTCGTGCACGCATATTGATGCGGTGCTGCATTTCGTGCACGCATATTGATGCGGTGCTGCATTTCGTGCACGCATATTGATGCGGTGCTGCAAAGTGCAGAAGCCACAAAGCAAAGCCCAGCTCGCTCACCCACAGCTGAGACAGGCTGGAGTCGCTGGCGTGCCGACACTTCCTGCAGGCGTCCATCGCTCCCCGATCGCAGGCCAGCAGCGAGCAGGAGCCCGAGGCCGCGTCGAAGCGGACGGCATCCGCGTTCTCAGCAAGCATCGTACAGTGAATGTCGCTGATGGCCAGCTTCACCGCCAGCACCCGGTACTCGGCGAGGTCGCCTCGGTGGCGCTCCCAGCCGGAGTTTGCGGCCGTTGCAGTCGCCATGACAGCGCAGATGATGAGCAAAGCATGCATTGTGTCGCAGTTGTTTGAGACTCCGCAGTTTTGCTCCGTGTGGTGGCATCCCGTGAGGCTGCGCTTTGATAACTTGAGTTTGGAGGTGGGTGACTGAGTTTTGTTTATTCACAACTGCTTGCCGACTTGAGCGCACAAGCAAATGAGGGAAGAGAATTGAGGCGTCAATTCCCGACTTCTCTACTCAGTGTACGGCTGTGCTACTGAATCATATAGCTGGGACTTATGGCAATTGGTGGTCTGGATAAGCAGGGCTCTGTAGCATATAGAATGTGAGCATAGATGTGCAGATTAATGGAAAATACTCGTACATCACTTTGTCTTAGGTCTCTGTTCATAGAATACCTGAGCTGATGTTTTAATGAAGTGTAGAGATCTCCAAACACAGTAGCCTACTAAAAGTAGTAACATAAAGTTATGAATACAAAATTAAAAATAGCTACACGTCAAATTCTATTTTTAGTAATACCAGCAATATCACGCAAACAGCGAGTGACTATGCTATTGTTCGAAAAAACCGGTTTTCGACATTTATTTTTAGAACTTCCAAATATGGTAAATGTTAACCTGAATGTGACCCAAGTCTCACCCTTTTCTATTCAAAAACACCACCTGTCAAATAATAAAATTCCTTTCGTGAACTCATCAAAAAAACCGGTTTTGAGCTCAAGGCCGACAAATTGTGTATAAATACAAACGCAAAATCCGAGCTGAAATCTCAGACTCGGAGCAGCCTCCAAAGATCTTGGGCTTTGCAAGAGCAGCCAAACGAGGCCATATCTCTGAGGACGAGATAAACACTAATTGGTAAGCTTTGTTCGAGTCTTCATTATTTTGATTATTGAGAGCGATTGTTATTGCCGGCCGTTACTGTTCAGTGATTTTACTGAGTCTATTGAGTTTGAGGCCTCCCTTTTCCTAAGGGATTGGATAGGATCTGCGGACCGATTCCGATACCCTTAGAGGATTATCGAGTTATTGATTTTGAATTATCCTAGATTAACCGATAGGAGCACACGACTCCGATTCCGTTAGTTCTAGAAGAAGACGCCCTTTCTGGAGGACCTCGTATTGTTATAGAAGTTGATTTTGTTATTAGGGCGCATCGTTGATATTGATTTCGGAACTCGAGGAATATATTGAATTCTGCACTCGAGGAAATACTGCGACGTCGATTTAATTGTTACGCTCTCACTTTCGGCCGATTTTAGACTTCAAGAAGACTACCCCGGGAGGAACAGCTCTGCAAAGACCAGCTCTACAGACGCGCGCGACAAAGAAGAGGAGCCCGCAACAGTAAGTGATCACTAAAATTTGTTCCCAGGCTTAGGGTCTGGAAGTGGGAGTTCGAGCGTTTAGACACTAGACATAATTCCCTCTCTCTCTCTCTCTCTCTCTCTCTCTCTCTCTCTCTCTCTCCCTCTCTCTAGTGTGCTAAAGCGAACTCTTCAGAAGTTAGCGATTGGGAATAAGGGCAAGGCTCTAAATCGACCCCTTTTGCTATTCATGTTCCTTTGCTGGTTTCCTGTTTTGCTGGTTAATGCATTATTAATACATTTAAAGTCGAGGTGCTCACTGTGCCGGCTGACATCCCAGTGGACCTGACATGCCGCGACACAGACGGGCAGAAGACAACGCTGACACGCTGCCTGCGGTTCATCTTCCTCGGCGGTCTGGTGCCCCACGTATAAAGGAGGGCATCTGGCGGCAGAGAGGATACCCTGAGCGGCCGACTGATCCATCCAGACCGAGAGCTCCTGCCCTTAGGTTCTACACGGCGTCCTGCTGTTGACCTTGCAGGGCCCATTTAGGCGGAGCCAAGCCCGAACTCATTGATACGTGCACTGTCTGTTGTGCGACGTCAGGGCGCTCGACATCGCTGGCGGAGCGGACTTTGCAATCTGAATCACCCTGGACACTTGACCTTACTTGGCTGCGTCTTTTGTTGTCATTGTTTTCGTTGTTGTTGTTGTTGTGTGTGTGTGTGTGTGTGTGTCGGCATACGCCTCTCAAACGGTCCACTGCGAGTGGGCCGCCCTGAGGAACTTAACCACCATATCTTTCTTCCTGAGATCGGCCACCGATTCCATCCCAAGATGTTTATGGAGTCCATAAGCGGCTCTCGAATTAGCGGCTCTTGAATGCCGCTACGCAGAGCTGATGAGCATCCAGCAGCTGGCGGCCTGCTTGCAAGAGCCGTCTCTGAGCACCATCCTCCACTGTCGCCGAATGGCCCTGGTGGACCACTGCTTCCGTAGCCATGGTCGAGGGTAAGCTTTCCCTCTGACCAACCCTGATGCTGCACGACCCGACGGAGCCCCTGCGCGTGGCCAAGCCTGCACCACCACCCTGCGGGCCACACTGACGGACGACCTGCTGAGCATCGGCCTGACCCCTTTGTCCACCACTGACCGTTTCCCCCAGCCTGTTCAAACGGTGTGTGCTCGTTAACACTGACTAGCGTCATTAATAATAATAATAAATGGTGTCATTATGAATTGTATAGCATAAACTATAACATAACTTCTAGGCGTCAGCACCACGGGCTTTAGCACCAGGGGCGCCATAATTGGGGATGCAACTTTTCAGATTTTTAATGGCGAATAGTAACTTTTGTTGCATTAGGCATTATCCCGTTTCGGTTGGTTGCACCGACACATGCCATTGTAAGTAAGCGGTAAGTAATTTGAACATTTCCCGATCCTTTGCCCAGGTGATTAAGGATTGCACTGTAATTGCAGGCTTGTATGCTTTTTAGCTAAGAGTGGGTTCTCACCAGCCTGAATTAGAAGACTGTGCGACCTTTGACAGTGAGCCATCTTTCCGACTGAGACTGTTAAATGAAGACGAGAGACGAAATAACATGAATTCTGTCGAAAGAGTACGAATTTGTACTGTAGTTGTCTGGAGACAAGTCTGTAGAAAGTCTGGTGTAATTTACTGAATCTCCCACTCCACATCCACTCCACATCCACTATAGCTAGCGTGCAGGCTTGTCAAGAAATGTTGATACACACTCAGCAACTGTCAAAACCGCCGCCCTACCGACAGAGGCGACTTCTCTCTCACCTCAACCGCAAGACCTGGACTGAATAGCCGTGCGCAGCCTTCAGATGCACCGCGCAATAGTGCGGCTGAGCTGTCGCGGTTGCAACAACAGCAATAAAATAGCTATAGGTTGTCAGCCAGTCAAGTGAATCATGAGAGGCAAAGACAACGTCACAGGGCGGCGCATTTCAGGGCCTGGGCGCGAACCTAGGCCGCACTGCCGCCAGTGTCCGGGATGCCAGCATCAACCAGTAGGCAGTCGACAAAACGTCGAGTGTGTGCCTGTCCCCGCCGGTAGGGATTCACCTCCTGCACCAGCTGCGGGCAGTAGGACTCGGAATAGATGATGTGGCTTGCCAGCTGGAGTCGCCGACGGCGCAACAGTTCGCTAGGACGGGACAGGCCGGTGCGAAATAGAGTCCGCATTGGTGACATGCTCCTAGCCGAACTTGAAGGCGGCGCGCAGCAGGCCAGCGTGCGCTGCAGCATCGACCTGCTGTTCGAGCGATTCCGTCAGCGTCCAGGTCTCGGCTTTATACAACAGGACGACCTCAATCACCGCCTGGAACAGCGCCGCCTTCTGGCGGTCAAGCAGGGCCTCGGAGTGCAGAACAGCCCTCACGGAACGAAAGGCAGCCGAGGCAAGTCCGCGGCGACGTCACAGGTCCTCAGCGAAGAGCTAGGATCTGCGCCATTGTGCCGCGATGGGGCCGGAACCCGTTCTGCTCAGGCCGCAACGAATTGACTGAATCTAGGATGCATGAGCTTAATTCAAAACTTTGTACATGTATGTTAGTGTCTGTCTATCAGGGACTCGCACTCCGCAGTCCACGCTCCTGGCACCAGTCTTTGTCTGGCCGTAAGGTCATCAAACACAATTAATGTGTGAGCCTTGCTCATACAAACGTTTTGTCTTTTTCATTTGGAGTCAGGCTCCACAATGTAAATACGAGTATGTTTAAATACACGTAGATATTGAACAGAATAGACAGAATTTGACCATTCAAGTTCAAGCTTTGTTACATCTCTCGTACTTGTATTTGGGAGAGTCTTCAGTACGTGAACAAGCTGAGTATATTGAACGGAGGGATCTGAGATCAAAGCTGGTGTTTAAAATGTATACGCGTACGTGTCTTGCTTATATTTTCATACAGGCCTGAACTGTTTTGGAGCCAAAAACAGAGCCTAAGCTAAGTGTATAGCCACAGCGTATTGAGCTGCAGTAATACGGTAGCTCTGTGTAATAATGATAATAATAATTGATTGATACATACACCTGCCCTAATGAGCAGATGTGCAACCGACAGCTCAGCCGAAGCTATGGCACAGCGCATCTGAAAACTGCGTAAGGCTGTTCAGTCCAAGGACTGAAGGGTGGCCACACACCCTTAATTACCCCAGCTAATGCTGGCACCCACTTTACTACTGGGATAACTGAAGCAATGCAGAGTTAAGCGTCTTGCTTAGGGATTGCAAATCCCGGCTGTTCTACGATCCCGGGATCCCGGACGAAGCTATGACTCAATCCCGGGATCCCGGACCCAATCCCGGGATTGACATTTTAATTATTTTGCCAGAATGCCAGAAAACCCGCTTCAAATTAAGAATGCATTCTGCACTTGGTCCAACTTACTATATTACTACTATACTATATACAATATATACGTATATATACGTATATATCGACATATACGATATATGCGATATACTACTATACTATACTACTACTATACAATATGTAATATATACATGTAAGTAGTATATCGTATATATCGTATATATACGATACGATATACGATATATCGTACGATATATACGATATAATACTTATATACATGTACTATATATTGTACTGTATAGTAGTAGTATAGTAGTATAGTATAGTATAGTACTACTATGAAATACTACTATATAAATAAAATATGAATACATGCATGCAAAATTATCTCCCAGTCATTTTTCAATGCTTTTATGTACATAACACAAGTTACACAAGTAACTCAAGTAGTCAAATACACAAACACAACACAAGTTTGAGATTGTTTGTTTGTTTGTATTGTATGTATTGTATAATTTGTATTGTATCACGATTCGAGAATCGAGAGTCACGTCACAATCACGACGCGCTCGAATGTTACTTGTGTAATGTATTTAAAATACGAACATTTTGATATTTCCTGGATATCACCCACTTTATCAAAAAAGTTTCCAATCCCGGGATCCCGAGCCCCTAATCCCGGGATTCCTTCAGGCCAAAAAGTGTCCGGGACCCCGGGATTCGGGATCCCGGGATCCCGGGATTGCAATCCCTAGTCTTGCTCAAGGACACAAATTGTCCCGAGTGGGTGGTGAATCGAACCCCCGACTTTTCAGTCGCGAGTCCGATGCTCTAACCTCTAGACTTCAACCCGGTCCCCTTTGTGTCACAAATTCCATTTACTGTCGTATAAGAAAAGTATGGCTGACGGCTACAGAATACCACCGAAAAAAATGAAACAAAAATTCTCTGTAGATCGGGTCTATATATGGTTTATGTGTAGCGTTCACTATTAAAATTGAATAAGTTATTAAAAATCGATTTGTTGTTAAATGCACGCTTAGAAAACTGTGGAATGTGTGTTTAGGAAAAATTTGAACTGGAATTTATCTTTCGCCTCTATCGAGTATTTTTTTTAATTTGGCTTGCTGGTAAAACACTAAAATGAGAAAAACTGTTTTCCGTGAGATCGACTTCTTTGATTTTGAGTTAATTGCAACAGTCTGAAACTGAGAAAGAAATTTACCACTGGAGAATAATGAAAAACTTTTGCTATTTTTTCGTTGTGTGTTGTTGCGCCATCTGTATCGCTGAACCGACAGGTAAGTGTGACATCGTTTCTGTCTCTCAAATATCATTGCGGTTAAAGCATACAAAATTCTCTTTGGAAATGTTGATTTTAGTGATTGCGTACAAAAGTTTTTCAGGTAATGGACACACAGCTTTCAGGTAGCGGACAGTGAGAGTTCAGGTAGCGGATAGTGAGAGTTCAGGTAGCGGACAGTGAGAGTTCAGGTAGCGGACAGTGAGAGTTCAGGTAGCGGACAGTGAGAGTTCAGGTAGCGGACAGTGGCAGTTCAGGTAGCGGACAGTGAGAGTTCAGGTTGGTCTACAGACACAGTTGGTCTAGGCTTTTAAATTTACATATGTTAGACATGCATGCATTGATATCTTGATTGATAGTATTGGCCAGACGTACCAGACCATGGTATGGTCCCTATATTAATTTATTGATTTTATTTACTCTGGCTACCCTAGACGACATCAGGCAGCTGCTGTTCAGCATCCGCTCCGGTGTTAATGTTTCTCCACTGCAAGAGTGGCTACACGGCAGGAGCCAGTACTACGGCTCGAGACTCGATGCGATTCCCGACGTTTACCGATCCTCGATGCTGGATGACTTTAATTCTCGCCTGAAATTATTCAAGTCGCTCAATTTAATAGTTGTAGCCATGCTGAAATCAGAACAAATTGTTGCATCGGCAACTTTCAACATATCGGATCGGCGGAATCAAGTGGACTTGGTCAACTGGTTCGCACCTGACAGACTGGTTGACACCAAGCCTTTCTGGATCGGCAAAGGTCCGTTCATCGATTTCGGCGTCGAAGGACTCCAATGGCCCAGTGACAAGCAGCATCGGGGAGACTGGGCTACGATTACTAGGACGTTCTACATTCACAAGGGGCACAGGACGTGCCAGACAGATTCAGGGTTGATGGGCGTCATTGAAGAGGGCAAGGAGTACTGCGACTGGTCCGACAAAGCGCCTGGGCAACCGCCGATCTTTTACTACGCAAAAAACGATGCAAGCTATGAGAGCTCCCTTGACTTTGCCGATCAGCTGATTGTTTACCTGAAATAGAAAGCACTAAGGCTCGCTTCTAAACTGAGTATTGATTAAAACCGTGAAAGCAACATTGAACAACTTATGATTTAGCTCCAGGCATATTGCCATCAGTCGCGTTTCTTTATTTCAAACATCAAATAAAGGTTTAGACAGAGTAGTAATTATACTCTGGAATGAAACCATGGAATCAAGTGTAGCATTGACCTCCAGGTGATCAAACTGTGTAGCACTGAACACTAGTGATCAAACTGTGTAGCATTGATCTGGTAGTGATCAAACTGTGTAGCATTGATCTGGTAGTGATCAAACTGTGTAGCACTGAACACTAGTGATCAAACTGTGTATAGCACTGAACACTAGTGATCAAACTGTGTAGCACTGAAAACTAGTGATCAAACTGTATAGCACTGAACCCTAGTGATCAAACTGTGTAACATTGATCTCGTAGTGATCAAACTGTGTAACATTGATCTCGTAGTGATCAAACTGTGTAGCATTGATCTGGTAGTGATCAAACTGTGTAACATTGATCTCGTAAGTGATCAAACTGTGTAACTGATGGGTTTCGACCTTCGGGCCCCTTGTTAGGGAAGCCTTCGGGCCTCAGGTCTCAGAAACAAATCACTTAGAGACCTGGCCCCCCACTCCTGTCAGATGGTCAGCCCCATGGTAGCTTGATCGTGTGGCGAGCAGTCTAGGTCCTATAGCTAAGAGAGGGACAGCGAGAGACAAGCAGGGAGAATTTTGAAGGTAGAAATTAGCTAATCCGCAGACTAAGCTAACTCGCTGCCACCAGCCCGTGCGTCCTGGCTCACCACACCGGGACTCTCGAAATCGGGCTTCCGACTAGAAGGGGCTTTGCGCTTACCTGCCAACTAGTGTCTTTTTGCTGTCAATCTCGAAGTCATAGCCGATGATAAGGGACACTGCTGGGACTAGATCGCATTGGCCATGCAGGTACAGAGGGGACTTGTGCAGGGGATTCTTGCAGTGGCGAGTCTATGGGGTAGCTACATGTACTATTACATTGCTAAATACGAAGATATGTACTTTTGGCCTTCAACGCGCCAACTAGCCTCTCATAGCGCTGATGATAGACTAACTCGAACTTCAGAGACCTCGCATGATTCATTACCCGAGCCGCTTGGCTAACCTAGAGTGCACAAAGTACATCTCTGGCGCCGATTCTGCACTTCTGGCAGTTTTGCTCACTGATTTGATTGATTGATCGACTGGGGACTGCCTGGCCATTGGTCCACTGTGACCGGCGCCTACTAGCTTAGCCACTCATCTGAGCCATCAGCGAACAAAGAAATAAAACCGATAAAAATAACTGTTAGATTTAACCTTCTCCTTAGATCACTTCACACCTCAGATTGAATTGGAGTTTCAGACTACTAGTAGTACGAGCGTATTATTAAGTGATTTCTGCCTCAGTAACAGCACTACTGAACAAAATGAGCAAAAGTGTGCGCCTAATTCAGCTACCGAAACAGGGGACAGATAGGGGATCACCCAATCAAGCAAGTCTAGGTAGCCTCTCACCCAACCAATCAGAAACTCAACAGCCGGAGACCAGGTAATCCACAGTGACCGAATCAGTTTGATGCTCTGCAGCTGTAGACTCGGGATGATGCTGACACAATCTTCGCTGATAGCTAGCAGGTGATGATCTTCGCTTGGTGTTCGCTGCTGACGACCGGGGGACTCGTCCTTGATGATGATGGGGGGAAGTCGCAATCCGGGGATCAAGAAACGACGGTCGCGCTCCGGGAACCAGAAGTTGCGTGCTGGGCTCGAGCAAGAGTTGCGTCCGAGCGGGCCAAAAACTCCGGTTTAAATAGCCGCCAACTGGACCGCAGTTTGTTATAATGAACACGTCGATTCTGATTGGCTGAGCCGTTTTGTTAAAATGAGCGCCGAATTTTCTGATTGGCTAAGCTTGTTGCTACCCAGAATCACGTGACCGAGAGATCCTATCAGTTCCCACAGGGTCGTAAAAAGATGACAGGTGCGGCCATAAATCACTCAAAATCGCAACAAAATGATTTATGACTTTTCGCGTAGGATTGACAGAAATTAATGAAAAAATATACATTAGAAAGCTCTTATTAAATAGAAAGTGAAGATAATGAAGAGAAATCGCTAATCGCTAATCCCAAAGTACTTTTAGGGGTAAAACGCATAGCTGTCAAAGCTGTCACACGCTTGAGTGAATCCGAACAATAGGCTCTGACGTCATAAATCTTGATGGCCTGTCAAAATGATGAGAAAAAAGCTACCGCCCGCATCCTCTCAGACCATCTGGCGCCCGTCTCAACACTGAGTGAGGCGCAGGTGGCTGTCAGACCAACTTCGGAAGCGATGATTTACGACCCAAAAAGCTGCGCCTATGTTATTATGACTACTAGTATGGCCAGACATTATATCTAGTATAGATTCTATGACAATTTGCAGAAAAAGGATAAAAATGCCCATCGCCCACTGTTAGAAGGCTAGTAAGTTTCGAGCCCATGTGCTAGCGCGGGATTTGGGAAAAAGTGCGTCCTCATCATAACATTAATCTCGTAGTGATCAAACTGTGTAGCATTGATCTGGTAGTGATCAAACTGTGTAGGGTGATCTCGCGGTGATTGAGCTCCGTAGCATTGAACCAGTGAACTTGTAGTTTCGACGTAATTGGTACCTATGAAAGGTCTAAGTGTCAACAAAACTCTGAGTGGAATTGATTTTTATAATGCCGCGGCATTTCGCTATTGCACATGTATTTGTAATTGTGTGAGGTTTACTCAGATAGTGTTGGGAAGCCGGCGAAAAAAGCATTTATAAGTTTACAAAAATATCTAATGTTGCTGTAATAGATTGAGTCTTTTTTCATTACGTGAACATGCAGTCAGATGCTTTTCTCGGATCAATCTGGTGCATACTGACCCACAAGCTACATACAGTACATGCGCACTCTATATAGCTCACTGTAGACTCGTATAGGTTAGACAGCGTCACGACAATCTGGCAGTTTTGATTAAATTATAACTCCAAAAATATACTGCTGTACACACGAGCTACGTTGGCCAGCGTTTACAATATCTATCGACGTCGCTTACAAAGATGTACTTTTATATTATTACATCGATGGATAACGATGATGTCATATACATGGATAAACTGAACGTCGGTGCAATGTGGTCTGACTTGCCGACGTCTAATTGATGTACCGGGTCTCTAGAAACTTATTCCCCTTAATCTGCATTTTGCTAACATGATGACTAAAGGTATGATGACTGAAGTAAGATTGCAGGGTCAGATGGGGGTCGCGTTATCTGCGGGTGAGGATAGCGTGGGTCCTGGTAAGAGCGCAATTTAACCGTCTGACGAGAAGGGGGCGCGCCGCTGCTAGCTGAGATATGTATTTATCATATGATATTTATATTTTTGAAGGGAACAAACCCAGGATGGCTATACGAAAACAAGCTCCGCTCTGATTGGGTGAGCTCCAGACCCCAAATACCTCCCTCCATCGGGCAACATCACGGATCCCATGGAACTTGAGAGGCAACGATAAAGCTACGTACATGTAGTATAAAGGCATCCGGCCTGCTGGCACTGAAAAAAACACAAGTGACAGTTTCGGGCCCACAAATCATAGCTGAAAGTAAAGCAAGGAAAGTTAAGCTGAGTGAGCAGAGGTAAACTGCAATTAACGATTGCGAGTAGGGCGAAGAAAATTTAGGCACATGTACTGCATGTCAGTGTGACAGTGTTGACTTAGTTGTAAAATGTCATTAATTGTTTTTACTGTGAGTAAATGTATTATATTTTGTATAACTTCTGTGTACATTCTTGCATCGACTAATTTTATATATCGGCAAGTGATAAATTTCTAACAAATCGATAATTTTGCCCAGCGCCCATCGTAACTTCCAGCCAATCATAATTCACTGTACCATCTATCGTTTGATCTATTATAACTCGTTTTTCGTCCGCTACTCAAAAAACTTGGCCAACTCAGCAAGCTAAATATATCGCTTCTTGGACTACTACTTTGCATATTCTGTTCTGTTCAGTCTTGTCCTGTCAAGGACTGCTACGCTGCGCTAGATTAATTCGTCACATAACAACATGGTAAAGTTTTTTATTGTACATTAATATTCTTACTGGCAAACAGTGTCGTGTGAGGGGCGGCATGCTTTGCATACTGTAATACCCTTCGGCCGGTTAGGTTTGATTTGCGGCTGCACTGGGTGCTCGATCAAGCTAGCTGCCGCATACGTCCGACCGCATGGACGTCTTGGCCCAAGAATCATAAAAGGCATATTTTTGATCGTATTATATAATTAGAATTGGCAGCAGGTTGACTTTTAGAAGGCTAAACAACACGGCAAAAACAATTCGTATAATATATTATACATGAATACATGTAGATCCATACAAACAAAAACCGGCTATCTATAAATTAAAAAGGGAAGAACAAGCCTCAGAATCATAAAAAGATCGAAAAACCTAAACTATCCTACGAGTACCAATAGTATGAGAAAAGTATGAGAAAAGGAGATAGAAACTCTAAGATAAAAAAGCGGAATCATCAACTGAATTTACCAACGAAGTAATAATTCACTGTAAGATATAATTGTACGTAAAACAAGAAATTGGTCACCAAAGCAGTTAACGTTAGACTTTAGAAAGCAAAACAATAGCTTTTACGAAATAAAAAAACTGATTTATACTTTGAAACCGATTTACGAATAGGTACTGTCAACATTTAGCTAGCAATCTTTAGTACAGCTTTGTTTAATGTAGCATGATAATTCCCGCGAAATTGAAAACGAAGAAATATTTTTGAAGGCTGTGATGTACATGTGTGGGTTCCCCGACAGATATTCACCCGACAGATACTTTTTTCTTCGGGCAGATAATTCAAACAAAAAATGAATTTATGTTTCGGGATACATTTCTTACTCTGACGCCATATTCAGCTTTAAAAATTTGTAAGCAGAATTTTTCTGACCCAAAGAAAAAAAATTGGCATGAATGCAAAGTGTGTCAAAAGACGAATTCATTGGCACCCCTTACAAACACATTTTGGAAGCAAATATCTCGGGAAATACAAAAGTGAATCATGTGTCTAAGATGTCATTGCAAAGCTGAGACATGCGTCAAGAAGTGATAAAAGTTTCAGAGCAAATGATTGAGGCATTGAGACGCAGCGATAAATCAAAGTTTTGGTTTATCTTGGTTGAAGATCGTTGATCAACAAAAACTTTGATTTATCGCTGCGTCTCAATGCTTCAATCATTTGGTCTGAAACTTTTATCACTTCTTGACGCATGTCTCAGCTTTGCAATGACATCTTAGACACATGATTCCTTTTTGTATTTCCTGAGATATTTGCTTCTAAAATGTGTTTGCAAGGGGTGCCAATGAATTCGTCTTTTGACACACTTTGCATTCATGCCAATTTTTTTTTTCTTTGGGTCAGAAAAATTCTGCTTACAAATTTTTAAAGCTGAATATGGCGTCAGAGTAAGAAATGTATCCCGAAACATAAATTCATTTTTTGTTTGAATTATCTGCCCGAAGAAAAAAATATCTGTCGGGACGTCGGGTGAATATCTGTCGGGGAACCCACACATGTGATGTACTGATGATAATTATGTATAGTTTTCGAATATCGATCTGTCATCTGAATATCGATTGGGAAACAAATGCGTATAATAATACGGTCCAGCATGGAATGTAAATATTTTTTGGCTCCCCGCCTAGAAAAGTGAGGGTTCCGTCACTGTCGGCGCCGACCCCAGTTAAAAAATCCTGAACTGACCACTGTAAATGCAAGATAGGCGATAGGCCTACCGACTGCGCCTGTCATCTGTGACTGAGACTGTGAGTGTAACCCTGTGACTGACGTCTGTCTGACTGCTGTAGCCGTAGCGGACCTAATCGGGCTAATGTCAATGAGTAATGTTAATAATTACTTCGTATTTTTCTATAGGCCTAGGCCTATCTATGAAGATTAGAGCCCATGCCTTGTACCAGACAGAGCCCTGTGCATCAGGGTGATGAGGAAGAGGAACCTGTAGTCTAAGTCAGTCTTGTAGGCCTACTTCAGTACTTGTAGTGCTTCCATACTATCTTATATCTAGGCCTATTTTACGAGTATACGAGTATTTTACAATTTTCCAATGTAGGGTAGGCCTTAGGGCATTGTAGGCCCTATAACAATCTGATTATTAGGATAGGCTAGATGATTGTCAAATGTCAAGTTCTGTTCATTAAATTATATTGACTGTGTTTAAAATTTTGATATTGACTTATATGTAATGTAGGGGCCTAGGCAGTAGGCCTAGGCCTAGTAACAAGGTCCAAAGAGTAAAATAGGCAAATATATCACAGTCATAGCAAATCATCTATTGGTGGCCTGCCTAGCAGCTGTGGCAGCTAATGCTGCATTAGTATAGACCTAGTAGCTAGTAGGCCTATAATTCTTGCTGTTTGGCACCAAGAAACCCAGTAAAATGCGGAATTCACAATGGAATTGGAATAGAATAGCATAGACCATAGTAAAATGTAGAATCCACAATAAAATGGTAAATTATGGAATCAATTGCAAAAATCCACTAACTTGAACAAAGTAAAATGCAAAATATAGGCCTAGGTCCTAGGAATAAAAAAATTGAATTATAAATATATATAGCTTTGCCTATATCAATGTAAATATGAGAAAGATATATAAAGAAATTTTAATATGATTCTATATCAAAGCAAATTGAAATAATAATAGTGCATCTATTAGGTGTACTCAAAGTAATAAATTTAAGTACTTTGTTCTTGTAAATAATAGGCTATAGCTGATAGATATATAAAATATTACCTTAATTTTCTCTCTAATACTTTGGTCAAATTTTGAAGGCTTTTTTATTAAAATATATTTATAGTTCATAGCATGCTTGGGTGCAACCTAGGGATTCACCTGGCCGTTTCTATTGGCAACACACACATGTAAGTCACTATTAGACAGAATAGTAGTCACGTGACTGCTCTCAGCCAATAGCAACTTACATGTGTGTGTTGCCAATAGAAATGGCTGGGTGAATCCCTAGGTTGCGCATGTATGGTTCATAGGCCTAATGTGCTTTAGCTACCTAGGCCCTAGTCCTACCCTATATTTGCATTTTAATTAAAGTTAGTAAAATATGCAATTCATTCTATATTACTATTCCACTGCATTTTCTGCATTTTATTAAGCTATTCCATTCTGATTTTGCTGCAGATTTTACATTTTACTAGGTGCCATAAATCAGTTAGTATAGTTCTAATCATATATGCGCAACAGTTGGCCAAGTCGGCCGATACGGCCGACTGATTTGGCAGCCAACCAAGGAAGTCGCAAAAATGCCAACCCTAATAAATACCCAAGTAGTAGTACTAAGTAGCTGACGAGGCATTTTGGCCTTATAAGACAGTCATAGTTACTCCCGTCGTTTACCTAAAGTTGCGTTAATTTTGCTTTAGGGTTTTTTTACATGTAAGTGGCATTTTGGCCAAAAACTATGTCGCATTTTTGTTAAAACTAAGTTGCACGGCCGACCGAATTTTGGAAGTTGCGCATGTATGGTTCTAATCTAGGTGTCTCTTACCTAAAAAGAGTCCTTCCAAATAAATATTTAAACAAATAATAGAACTTGACAATTGTTGATTTTTATAGCCTATCCCCTTATAAATATTTTTGTATTATGCAATATAACAAATTTATATAATGCATCTACAAATTTGTACTAGCCTAGCTATTTGACTTTTAGGGCCACTATGACAAGTTCTTATAGTTATAATATTATATCATAGTATATATATACCATTTTGAAATCTAAGCCTTGGCTAGAACTAAAGCTAAATCAATGTATATGGAAGGATATAGAAGGGATAGGCTATTATGATCTAGGTTTATTTTTTGTCAAAATTGTTATGCCATTTGGAATAATAGCATCAAAATTGTTATGCCATTTTTTTATTTTGACATGTCATGGCATGTCTATAACACAAAAAACCCAGATTATGATTCTATTACCAAATTAAAATTGAATATATAAGCCTAGGCGTAGTCTATTACAAAAGTACTAAAGTGTTAGTTAATAGGCCTAATTACTAAAATAGGCAAAATCTAATTTGATTGCCTTTTGGTTTTTTTTTCTTTTCCTTTTTCTCTTATATTTTCTTTTTCCCTTCTTTTTTGCCCCCTTTTCTCTCCTTTTCCCCTTCCTTTCTCTTTCTTTTTCCCTTTTTCCTTTTCCTTATTCTCATTTTCTCATTTTTTCTTTCTTTATATATCTCTTCTTATATTGTTGAAGTAGGCCTAGCTTAAGTTAAAATCTCCATTTCCTATTGAGATCTTTTATGAGGGTGATAGCTTATTTAACAGGTTGTTTCCAAAAAGCCTCCTTTGTAATATAGCCTTCTTTGACAGTAGCAAAAGCTGAATGGCTTCCTCATTGGCTTCATTTATTTTAATTAAAGCATAATCAACAATAAATAATGTCAATAGTAAAAATGTTATTGAGTCCTTGACCCTAAGGACTTATAAGCTCTCTTTGCAATGAAAATAAAAACATTTATTTTAACTTTAGTCTTCTTTCCCATTCCAATCCCAGTATGTATATAGTGCCAAAAATTTGTCTTTGTTACTTAAATCCCTGATTTTAAAAATTTAAAAGCTGTCTTTGCATGAAAGTAAAAACATTTATCTTAACATTAGCCTTTATACTCATACATGCGCAACTTTGGGAATCACCCGGCCGTTTCTATTGGCAACACACACATGTAAGTCGCTATTGGCTGAGAGCAGTCACGTGACTACTATTCTGTCCAATAGCGACTTACATGTGTATGTTGCCAATAGAAACGGCCGAGTGAATCCCAAGGTTGCGCCCAAGCATGTTTATACTATCTAATAATAATGTGCATATGGCAATCTTGCTATAGACATGATACAGTATTCTAGCATTGGCACTTAGCTAACAAGTGCTATTTAAAGCTATAGCATATGCAGGGTTGCTATGGTAATATAGCTCTATTGACTAGCTCTAGCTGTTGGCCTCTACTTCTGCAATTTCTACTACTTGAGCAATTTCTTTTGCCTTTTCCAATGTCAAGGTATTGATAGCCAATAACCACTTTTGCACTTATAGCTCATAGAGTCTGCTGACAAAGCAGTCAAATAGTGGATCTTCTAGAAAAGTCCCAAAGTAATAGGTCTTTGACTAGACTTTGGAAGGTAGCCAGAAACTGCATATCCAGCTTTATCTTTCTGAATTTATTTGTAAAAGCAAAAATTCTTAGCAATAAAGCTAGCTTCTTTGGCTAGAAATGGTCTTTGAGTAGCTTTACCAACCCTGTAAGACTAGTCAAAAGGCTTCTTTGGCAAGCACAGATTTGGCAAGTCAGGAAACTACCTTAATTTTGGTTTTCATTCTTGATTCTGTTTGTGCTTATATAGAAGGCTATATGCTCTATCAATCTTTCCCCTTTTGAAAGGGTTCAACTATATTGATAATGGAGATCCTTGACACTACTATAGAGATTTAGCTCTGAATTAAAAAGACAATTTATATGTGCATTAGACTATATATAATAAAGTTTGTAATTGCTTATAGAGGCACTAGGCCCTAAGGCTATTTTATTTATTCCACTGCTCCCTTGCTAATGGAACATAATCTGATAGGCATTTAATTGTTTAGGGAGGATGCAAAGTGCAAATTGACAGACTTATATATTAGACTTATATATATATATTGGCTGAATAGTGATTACCATATAGCCAAATAGACTAATGTCTAATGGGACTATGGAGTGCAAGTCATAGATAGACAGACTATGCATATAAAATTCAAAAAGACTCAAATCTCAATTAAAAATTCAAATTCAAAAGAAAATATAAAAAATAGGAACAAGTCAGTGTTAGTTGGTCAAATTGAGCCATTATCAATTGCCTATCCACTAAGGCAATAAAGGACATATATAAATATATAGCTAAACCACTTTACTTGTTGCAGAGATACAACCAAAAATTCTATCTAATAAATTTATGATGATTTGTTGATAGGCTGCCATTGACTGATGCTATTCAACTTTGCTCTTAAAATGATAAAACTTAACTATTATACTATTTATTTACAAAAAATCTCTGTTAAAATAGAATGTAACTTTCTTTTGAAAACCAAATCTATGCAAATGCAATCACTTAGAGACAATTTTGGCCTTAGATAGTCTGAATTTAATTTTGTATAAGAATTAGACCCTAAGATTTTAAAATTAAATTTTAAATTGAAGAACTTTAAGAAGAAACTTTAAGAACTTTAAATTTTTAAATTGAAGTTCTGCTTGTTTCTTTTGAACTAGACTTTGTTCAAAATAGGAGGTAAATTATCAAAAGAGTCTATTTATAAATATCTATAGTACTACAGATATAAAGAATCTTTATCAACTTAATATATAGAAAACAATTGCCTGCATTTACTTGCCAAATTGCATTCTATTATTGCATTATATCTTTGCTATTCTAGCATGTTGTATGATCATTTACCCTACTATCTTTACCCTACTATTAATATGCCTAAATACCATCACCTTTGCTATATGCTAACACCTCTACAAAGTTAGACATTGCCATTTTTTCAGTGGATTAGTGGTTAGTGCTGTTATTCTAATTTCCAAAATTTTGTTATTGACTACTTTAGTAGACTATTATTTTAAGTCCAAATTAGTAAAAGCTTTGCTAATTCATTGTCCTTTTATTTTGCCATTTTTTATTTATTCTCTAAAAATTGTTTTTTATTTGTTATTTCTACTATTTCAAAATAAATAAAGAGAACAAGACTAAATAGTGCAGCAACATAATCTGAAAAAATATGTCTTTTTTTAAATTCCAATATAAATATGTGCTTTAGATCTTAGATGCAAGAAAAGTCATATGCCATCAAAATATTACAACATTCTATGTTTGTATGTTAATTGTTAAAGCTATAACAAAAGAAGCTATACAAATGTAAACATACTCATTTAAATATATTTAATTGGATTTCTGTTAATTTGAAAAGTCAACTTCAAGTGAGACACAAGGCCAATATTGTGCCTTTAGTGGCATTGTAAAAAAATTGACTTGGTTGGCCAACTATTCAAGCCTTGAAGTTGAGAGAATTATTAATAATTAGTGAAACATATGGAGGCTGGGGGTGCCGGCTCTAGCACCGAAGACTTGGTTGATTCGGCCATACAGGAGTCTGCAGCAGTGGCCTCGCTTCGCTATCTAAATAGCTCAACAGGTTCCACAAATCAGCAGTCAATGTCTTCCCAGCGTCCGAAAGCGGCAAAGCCAAGAAATCCGTTTCTTGAAGAAGAAGAAGACTTTGATAGTAAAAGCGACATTGGCGATGCTAGTGCTACTCATGTACAGTTTCAGCAGCAGCTGCAGCAAAACGCGCAACAATCTCAGTTGCAAAAGCAACAAGAAAGCAAAGTATCTGTGCACAAGTTTGCCGAATATTTGTTAACAAACAAATTCTATTTAACCGCCTTGGAGTACCATGCCGAACTGTGCGAGCGCGGCGAGCCGCAGGTGTCTAGATTGGCGAATTTCTTTAGTAATCCGGGAAATTTCGAGTCCACTTATTGGCCAGCCTTGGACAGCCACGCTGGCGGACACAGTTCCGGCCGGATGCAACGATCGCCGAGCGTCACCACCTTCGATTCCATGGATGCGGCTAGAAACTCGGACAATGGCGATCAGGCCACTGACGAACGCGTCCCTGTGTTAGAATTCGAGCTGAGAAAAGCTCGAGAAACGATTGCTAGCTTGCGGCAGGAGCTCACTGATAAGGCTAAATCCTTGCTGCAGCCTCATCGACTGTCTGAGGAGGATCCAGACGCTGCCTCGGCCGCTGCCACTGGAGGAGCAGCTGGAGGCGCAGTTGTCGGTGGTGCCAATGAAGGTGACGAGACTGACAGCGGATGGCAGGCCAGTTCTTCAGCTGACGAGCCAATCCAAAGTCACGAGAAGCGCGTATTGAACTTTCTAATTTACGAGTACCTGCTGCAGATGGATTATAAGTACACGCCGGCATCCTTTGCCGAAGAGAATGCCGATCAAATATTCGACTCCTGGGACGATGTCGGCTTGAATATGCCCAAGCCGAAGGATCTATTAAGGATGTTGAGATCGCAGGAGTCTGCATCAGCCGCAGCTGCTGCTGCCGCCGCTGCTGCGGCGTTGCAAACTGCGGAGGCTGAATGTCAGACAGATCCAGATGAGCAGCGGTTGGCTTGGGAACGGGAGCGAGTTGAACTGCGCGAACGAACCGAAGAGCTGGAAGAATTAGTTGATCAGCTCAAGGCTGAGTCGGCTGCTAGTAAACAGCGTATGCTCAAGCTGGAAAATGACTTGCATAGAGCCAGGTAGCCTTTTTATTTGTATCCTGGGGAGTTTTTAAGCCTCAGAATCAAATAATATACTTAAAATCTCTCTCTATCCTACTCTTTACACTGCTAAGCCTCTGACTCACAGGCTGCTAACTCAGTCAGAGAGGTTGCTAACTCAGTGGAAGAGGTTGCTAACTCAGTCAGAGAGGTTGCTAACTCAGTGAAAGAGGTTGCTAACTCAGTGAGAGAGGTTGCTAACTCAGTCAGAGAGGTTGCTAACTCAGTGAGAGAGGTTGCTAACTCAGTCAGAGAGGTTGCTAACTCAGTGAGAGAGGTTGCTAACTCGGTGAGAGAGGTTGCTAACTCAGTCAGAGAGGTTGCTAACTCAGTCAGAGAGGTTGCTAACTCAGTCAGAGAGGTTGCTAACTCAGTCAGAGAGGTTGCTAACTCAGTCAGAGAGGTTGCTAACTCGGTGAGAGAGGCTGCTAACTCAGTCAGAGAGGTTGCTAACTCAGTCAGAGAGGTTGCTAACTCAGTCAGAGAGGTTGCTAACTCGTCAGAGAGGTTGCTAACTCAGTCAGAGAGGTTGCTAACTCAGTCAGAGAGGTTGCTAACTCAGTTGTAGGGATTGCTAGCCCAGTAGGTCTGGCTTATTTGCCCTCTGAGAGTCAGAAAGTTAAGCAGAATAGACCGTGGTTAGTACGCAGCTCTTCCTTAACATGTTTTTTATAGTCTGTCACCTTGTGAATATAAAAGTATAATTTATAATTTTTATTGTGTTTATCGGGTCTGGACTTATAAACCCGTGCACAATTGATCCAACAGGTCCAACATGGTGTCTACTAAGAGCAAAAGATCAGACACCGCAGGCACAGCCAATAGCGACGGCTCCGGATCCGCTTCGGTTAATCGTGAAGTTGACGAACTCATGGAAGATGAGGAGCCCAGCTTTACCGCCACGTCTCGCTCGGTGCCGCAGTTATTTATCAGACAACTGTACCAGTCTGTGCTGCCGTTCCGTCTAGAGGAGAGCTTGGTTACCATGGGAACCAGTCCAGAGGAGCTGGTCCGCATTCTTGGCCACGTGCTACCCTGCCTCATACCGGGCGTGCTGTTTGACTATCGGCATCTAGCAGTGCCGCTGGCGGTTCACACGGCCTGCCTGCACCCGGACTCCGGAGCCCGAGACCAACTGCTCCGCCTGTTGTTTAACATGACCAAAACTCCTGACAGGAAGCAGAGAAATGAAATTTTAGAAGGCTGTTTAAGCTTCGCTAAAAGTGTCGGGCCCAGCCGGATTGAAGCGGAACTGCTGCCTCAGATCTGGGAACAATTGGGTCACAAGGCCGACTCAAGGCGGCTGCTTGTTGTTGAAGCCTGCGCCACTTTGCTGCCATTTCTGCCAGCCACTCTGCGCGACTCTCTTGTGCTCAGCATGCTGCAGCAGATGTTTGAAGAGGAGCGCACCGCGGAAGTTCGTTGCGCTATCATCCGGACATTGTCTCTGTTGTCCTGCTATATTGAGGATCGGGATAAATTCCCAGCGATTGCAAAGATTTTAATTGCCTGTCTAACGGACGGGACTAGCGAGTCTATATCGGAGACTACAGCTGATTTCCTGTTGCCAGCTGTGGCCAGCTGGGCGCTGGAGCTGGGATGCCTGCACACTGGCTTGATCGATCCTATGCTAGACAGATTGGACAGTTCTCTGCGTCAGCTGCCCAGTGTCTCGGAGGCGTTGCAATTGTCTCGACTGTTGCAATTGTTGCGACTGTTGGTGCCGTTTGTAGTTGTGTGGATTGTCAGGCACTTGCCGCAGAGTTCAGGTTGGTGTACATGCTTAACGATAAATAAAATCAGGGCCGCTGTTACATTCCTGTGTGAGTGTGTGCCTGTGCGTATGACTGCGTACGTATCCGCGCGCTTGTGTGTGCCTGCTCAAGGGGAGCAGATGTTTGAAGTCGGAGTGGAGTCGGTGGAATGGGCAGTAATGCCTCTCGCCGGTTGTGCGACAATGTCGTTTAAAGTGCGCCAGGGTGCACTCTGTTCTGAATATTCACCGGTGTCTCAGCCCGGCTGTTCACCGGGATCTCAGCCCTGCTGTTCACTGGGATCTCAGCCCGACTGTTCACCGGGATCTCAGCCCGGCTGTTCACCGGGGTCTCAGCCCGGCTGTTCACCGGGATCTCAGCCCGGCTATTCACCCGGTATCTCCACCCGTCCTGTTCACCGGGGTCTCAGCCAAGCTGTTCATCGGGATCTCAGCCCTGCTGTTCACCGGGATCTCAGCCCTGCTGTTCACTGGGATCTCAGCCCGGCTGTTCACCGGTAGCTTAGCCCGGCTGTTCACCGGGGTCTCAGCCAAGCTGTTCACCGGGATCTCAGCCCTGCTGTGTAAAATTTTTTCGTACTAACTAAAATTAACAGTTTGTTTCCTGACTTACTATTAGTAGTATTATATCGTCTATTTATTTCTAACAGGCTATGGACAGCATCAACAACAGCAGCAGAAAAATCTGTTCCGCTCAGCAGTAGAGCAATCAGCTGTTTCTTCAAGCAATGGCGAATCAAATTCCATCTCGGGTGGGGCGGCATCGTCTGCGGCTGTTGCTTCGGCCAATCAGAGTCGACCGAATCTCTATGCTTATGACCTTATTTGTCCTAGCTTTGCTTTGTACAGCCAGGCCTTGCACTGCTACTGCAGTCAGCCGGCTTGGGAAGCCTGGTCCGAGGCCGCCTACATCAATGCCCGCCTAGCGCCTGGCCTGCTCACAGTTCTCCAATGCCAGCATATTAACGAAGTTCACTGCTCGGCTGTTTGTCGCCTATTTGCTCAACTTTCAGCTAGTCTGGGTGTCTATTTTGTACAGCGCACCCTGATGCCGCTCATGCGGCGCCAGCTGTACGACTTGACTACTTCGCAACTGAGATTGGACGCCTTGGAGACCTGCCTACCTGCCGGCTATTGCGTCTGCCTGTTGGCCGCCTGCAGTGAGGACGAGACTGACACCTACGAGGCCGAGTTGCGAGATGAAGTTCATAAGGTACTCTTTCTTGTCAATTCGTTTCTTTTATCATCGTTCTCTGATTGTAGCTAAATTTGTCGGTAATTGCATCGGTATGTGTCGATGTCAAAGTGTCGCTAAATGTGTCAGTATGTCTCGATGTCAAAGTGTCACTAAATGTGTCAGTATGTCTCGATGTCAAAGTGTCGCTAAATGTGTCGGTATGTCTCGATGTTAAAGTGTCGCTAAATGTGTCGGTATGTGTCGATGTCAAAGTATCACTAAATGTGCCGGTATGTCTCGATGTCAAAGTATCGCTAAATGTGTCGGTATGTGTCGATGTCAAAGTGTCGCTAAATATGTCGGTATGTGTCGATGTCAAAGTATCACTAAATGTGCCGGTATGTCTCGATGTCAAAGTATCGCTAAATGTGTCGGTATGTTTCGATGTCAAAGTGTCGCTAAATATGTCGGTATGTCTCGATGTCAAAGTGTCGCTAAATGTGTCAGTATGTCTCGATGTCAAAGTGTCACTAAATGTGTCAGTATGTCTCGATGTCAAAGTGTCGCTAAATGTGTCGGTATGTCTCGATGTTAAAGTGTCGCTAAATGTGTCGGTATGTGTCGATGTCAAAGTATCACTAAATGTGCCGGTATGTCTCGATGTCAAAGTATCGCTAAATGTGTCGGTATGTGTCGATGTCAAAGTGTCGCTAAATATGTCGGTATGTGTCGATGTCAAAGTATCACTAAATGTGCCGGTATGTCTCGATGTCAAAGTATCGCTAAATGTGTCGGTATGTTTCGATGTCAAAGTGTCGCTAAATATGTCGGTATGTCTCGATGTCAAAGTGTCGCTAAATGTGTCGGTGTGTTGATGTCAAAGTGTCGCTAAATGTGTCAGTATGTCTCGATGTCAAAGTGTCGCTAAATGTGTCAGATGTCTCGATGTCAAAGTGTCGCTAAATGTGTCAGTATGTCTCGATGTCAAAGTGTCGCTACATGTGCCGGCATGTCTTGATGTCAAAGTGTCGCTAAATGTGTCGGTATGTCTCGATGTCAAAGTGTCGCTACATGTGCCGGTATGTGTCGATGTCAAAGTGTCACTAAATGTGTCGGTGTGTGTCGATGTCAAAGTATCACTAAATGTGCCGGTATGTCTCGATGTCAAAGTGTCGCTAAATGTGTCGGTATGTGTCGATGTCAAAGTGTCACTAAATGTGCCGGTATGTGTCGATGTCGTAGAGTCCCTCATGTGTCGATTTCCAAGTGTCGCCTAATGTGTCGGTGTGTGTCGATTTTAATGTGTCAGTTTGTGTGATGTTCAGTTGTCGCTAAATGTGTCAGTATGTGTCGATATCGAAGTGTCGGTAAAGATACATTCGTATAGGTGCCGCTACACTGATTAATGCTTATCAAAAATGCTGCCACTGCTCCACAGGTGCTCCTAGACGGTGTCGCAGCGCTAGCCAACAGTAAACGCCGCCTCAACGGTATCTGCGCCTGTCTTAAAGAACTGTGCAGCTGCCTGCCTAGCGGTAGCGGCGAGCGAGCTGCCCTTCGTCTACTGTGGGACTGCATCGTTCTTCCAGAAGCAACTGTCGAACTACGGTCGGCCTGTTGCCGGCTGTGCAACGCTTTAGTGCACAGCACAGAGAATGAAGCCACAATAGGCGAGACAGTGAAAGCTTTGGTCACCCTGGCATCGGATTCGTCGAGTGCAGTACGCCGAGCCTGTGTGAAACCACTGGGCTCGATTTTAACGCTGGCTAAATCAGCCGAACTGTTAGACAAAGTGCGGGTGCAGACTAGCGAGATCCTGTTCGACCCGGGCCCTGATGACGACATGGAGTCCAGGATTGAGTGCGCCAACTATTGCACCGCTTTTGGGCCGAAGGTTGATCAAAGATTTCGCGAAGATGTCCTGCTGCCCGCGCTGGACAGGCTGACAGTTGGTTGTCCGACATCGGCTGCTGGACAGAAACTGTTGCTAAGCCTATTCGAAGCCTACTCAGCTCTGAGCTGTTCGTATCTAAGCGCCGGAGCCGCTGAGAATAAGCTGTTGCCAGGCCTGAAACAGCTAGCTGATAAATTGATAAGCCACCCGGATCACCGCACTGTGATTGATGCGATTGTTCAAGATTTTGAAGCCAGACTGCAGGTCTCTATGCAGCCAGCTGAGCAGCAACAACAACCGCAACAGCAGCAGCAGCAGCAAGCAAATGAAGCAACGAAATCTTCCGGTCTAGTCGATCGATTGAAAGATTTTCGGGATAGCAAAAATTCGCGATCTCTGTTTGGACGTAAAAAATGAGAAAAAAATTTGCGAACGCTTTTATAATAACGAAGATTTAATAATTCCACTAACAGAACAATTTGTTAATCGGCTGGACTTTCAGGGATGCTTTAAAGATATTTTAAAGGCTCATATGATTAAAAGTACTTTTGGAGACAGAATAAATACGAGTATTGAAAGTTTAAATTAACATCACGATAGAGCCCAGGAGGTTGTCATGCAATTCACACCCTGAGAGTGTACATGCCTGATGATTAGAAAGTCAAGGGGCCGCTGGAGATTAGCAGTTTTAAGACACAACACAAGCCTATTGTTAACTTCACGTGCCTAAATTTTAATTAATTGGATAATTTCTACAATACAATAATTGGATAAATTTATAATATACACTAATGCATGTGGTCACATAATATGCTCGGAGCTCGCTTCGATCTTTGCTAAAGCTTTCATCTAATTGATTTAATAGAAGCAATTCAAAAGTTGTGATATGTGTTAAAGTGCGTTTTTTTAGAAACATAAAACAAACAGATTTTCAATAGTTCTGTCCATTATTGGCTTGCTGTACATTATATAATATATTTCATGAATTGCTTAAGACATGCCGATACAGAATAACATTCCAAGGTAATCAATGCTTTACTTAATAATTCCGCGTACACGATTATATAACGGAGAGGAGTAATCTTAATTAAGAAATATTAGAAGTTCATTGTCATTCACTTTTTTTGTCTGACTTTTCGCGTTCTTTTCGTCGGTAATGAATCAAAGACCAAATGTAATAAACATTCATTATTCCTTTCTTGTGATGTACTTATTATGTCGGCAGTAATTTTTTATGATAATCCAAATAAATTATTTCAAGAAATGTTCTTTATATTCCTTAAAAATCTGGTCTCTTCATTTTAGCCAAGCGAGTGAATTTAGTAGGGGTAGGAAAGTGGGGTCAGCTGGTGGGGGTAGGAAAGTGGGGTCAGCTGGTGGGGTAGGAAAGTGGGTCAGCTGGTGGGGGTAGGAAAGTGGGGTCAGCTGGTGGGGGTAGGAAAGTGGGGTCAGCTGGTGGGGGTAGGAAAGTGGGGTCAGCTGGTGGGGGTAGGAAAGTGGGGTCAGCTGGTGGGGGTAGGAAAGTGGGGTCAGCTGGTGGGGGTAGGAAAGTGGGGTCAGCTGGTGGGGGTAGGAAAGTGGGGTCAGCTGGTGGGGGTAGGAAAGTGGGGTCAGCTGGTGGGGGTAGGAAAGTGGGGTCAGCTGGTGGGGGTAGGAAAGTGGGGTCAGCTGGTGGGGGTAGGAAAGTGGGGTCAGCTGGTGGGGGTAGGAAAGTGGGGTCAGCTGGTGGGGGTAGGAAAGTGGGGTCAGCTGGTGGGGGTAGGAAAGTGGGGTCAGCTGGTGGGGGTAGGAAAGTGGGGTCAGCTGGTGGGGGTAGGAAAGTGGGGTCAGCTGGTGGGGGTAGGAAAGTGGGGTCAGCTGGTGGGGGTAGGAAAGTGGGGTCAGCTGGTGGGGGTAGGAAAGTGGGGTCAGCTGGTGGGGTAGGAAAGTGGGGTCAGCTGGTGGGGGTAGGAAAGTGGGGTCAGCTGGTGGGGGTAGGAAAGTGGGGTCAGCTGGTGGGGGTAGGAAAGTGGGGTCAGCTGGTGGGGGTAGGAAAGTGGGGTCAGCTGGTGGGGTAGGAAAGTGGGGTCAGCTGGTGGGGTAGGAAAGTGGGGTTAGCTGGTGGGGGTAGGAAAGTGGGGTCAGCTGGTGGGGGTAGGAAAGTGGGGTCAGCTGGTGGGGGTAGGAAAGTGGGGTCAGCGGTTGGGGGGTAGGTTAGTGGGGCTAGCGGGTCGGGGGTAGGAAAGTGGGGTTAGCGGGTCGGGGGTAGGAAAGTGGGGTTAGCGGGTCGGGGGTAGGAAAGTGGGGTTTGCGGGTTGGGGTAGGAAAGTGGGGTTAGCGGGTTGGGGTAGGAAAGTGGGGTTAGCGGGTTGGGGTAGGAAAGTGGGGTTAGCGGGTTGGGGTAGGAAAGTGGGGTTAGCGGGTTGGGGTAGGAAAATGGGGTTAGCGGGTTGGGGTAGGAAAATGGGGTCTGATATCTAAATTCTGATATCTAATCAATCATTCAATTCTATTTTTTCATGCAACAATGACAATCGGCGCATGCTTTTTCGGCTTTGGCAAAAAGAAAAAGAATGCAAATAAGTAAGTTGAAATAAATGCCAATTTTCTATGCTAATTATTCTACAAATGTAGAAAGCAGTACAACGGTTTTTAAATCATTTAAATACTTGATTTCGCTACTTATAGTAGAAATATGCAAATAATATTTTACTATCTTTATTTATCCAGAGAGATAACTCTAGCAATATTCGGCATTGACAATGCCGGTAAAACCACGACAACAAAAAGTATTCGAGGCGATTCGCTAGAAGTCTGTCCAACAATGGGCTTCGATCTAATCGAATTCAGTCTGGATAGTTACAATGTCTCCATGTACGATATTGGCGGCAGCGGCAACCTTCGCAGCATATGGAATAATTATTTAAGCGAGATACACGGCCTAGTGTATGTTGTTGACTCCTGCGATGCCGATAGGCTGGATGAGACCAGGGCTACTCTGGCTGGTCTCCTGCAGAATGAGCTGATTCAGGGCAAACCTGTGCTACTGCTGGCTAATAAGCAGGACTCTGCTGAGGCTATGGACGAGGCTGAGATTGTTTCTTCACTGCGACTGTCTGAGCTGGCCTGCGCTAACAGGTGTCCCTGCCGCCTGGAGAGATCTGTGAGTTGGGCTTGTTTTATTTTCTACTTTGCGTCTGCTGGTTTATCATCTTGTGTCTTTGCTCAGCTTCTGAGCTCCACTTTCTAATTTCTTTTTCCTCTATCCGCTGTCTCCCTCCTTCCCTCTATCCGTAGTCGCCTTCCCGCTATCCACTGTCTCCTACCCTCTATCCACTGTCTCCTTCCTTCTATCCGCTGTCTCCTTCCTTCTATCCGCTGTCTCATTCCTTCTATCCGCTGTCTCATTCCTTCTATCCGCTGTCTCTTCCCTATCCGCTGTCTACATCTCTCTATCCGCCGTCTCCTTCCCTCTATCCGCCGTCTCCTTCCCTCTATCCGCCGTCTCCTTCCCTCTATCCGCCGTCTCCTTCCCTCTATCCGCCGTCTCCTTCCCTCTATTAGTTGCCTCTTTCTTACACTTCCACTCTCTCCTACACTTCATCCGCTGCAGTCGCCTCCAATTTATCGGCTCTCTCCAGTCTCCATCAGCATTGCCGCTCTGCCCCCTTTCCCCCAGGTGGCCAACATCGGCACGGGCACCAAGATGGACAAAGGCATCAAGACAGGCCTGCGCTGGCTGCTGCAGTACATCAGCATGAACTGGGAGGAACTGGACGCCAGAGTCCAGCGGGACAAAGCCGCCAAAGCCGCCGCCGACGCCGAGGAAGCTGCCGCTCGCAAAGAGCGAGTCAGACGGCGGCGAGAGGAGCGGGAACGTCAGGAAGCTGCCGAGGCGGCCGCCGCAGGCACCGCCCCGCTCGATGCCGCCGATAAGCCCGAAGATGATGCCGCGTCTGCGAGTGTTCCTGCCGCTGCAGCTGCCGCTGCTGATGAAGATAAAGATGCTAGCGATTTGCGTCCAAAACGACGCGGTGGAAGGCTGCGTCAGGTGTGTTAAATAATATTCCGATTATAGGCTAACCTACTGCTAGCGGCTTCCTGAACTCCCTTATTCTTATTCCTAAACTACTTGTTGATATCATTGCAGGCTGTCACTACAGACTCATTACAGGCTCAATACAGACTCTCACTACAGACTTTCACTACTACAGAATCTCACTGTAGTCTTGCTACAGAATCTCACTGCAGAATCACACTACAGACTCACTAGAGTCACTACAGACTCACTACGGACTCAGTACAGAATCTCACTACAGACTGAGTACAGAATCTCACTACAGACTGAGTACAGAATCTCACTACAGACTGAGTACAGAATCTCACTACAGACTCAGTACAGAATCTCACTACAGACTCAGTACAGAATCTCACTACGGACTCACTACAGACTCACTACAGACTCAGTACAGAATCTCACTACAGACCCAGTACAGAATCTCACTACAGACTCAGTACAGAATCTCACTACAGACTCAGTACAGAATCTCACTACGGACTCAGTACAGAATCTCACTACAGACTCACTACGGACTCAGTACAGAATCTCACTACAGACTGAGTACAGAATCTCACTACAGACTGAGTACAGAATCTCACTACAGACTGAGTACAGAATCTCACTACAGACTCAGTACAGAATCTCACTACAGACTCAGTACAGAATCTCACTACAGACTCAGTACAGAATCTCACTACGGACTCACTACGGACTCACTACAGACTCAATAGATTCTTTGAGTCCCGTCCTTCTCACTTTCTCAAACCAATATCAACTCAACTAGGTTGAACCGGTAGACCAGCCGAGCGGCGTCGACAGCAGCAAGACTGCCGACGACAACGCCAAAAACCAAGCCGATTCCGACACCGAAGAGCCGGCGTCGGCGTCAGCCGCCAATCGACATCGACTAAATCGCCGACATCGTCGACGTAGCAGTGGCGGCTCCGGCGACTTCAACGAAGAGGACGGCAAAGAAGAGGACTACTATAGCGAGCGTCGCCGACGTTCTAGACGACATCGTCGCGACGTCGATGATCCGACATCGGCCGCCGCTGTCGCGGCTGACGACCAGCCCGAGGAGAATAGCTCCGACCGGAAGCCGAAACAGAGATCGTCCTCTTCCGGCGAAAGATCGACTGCCGGCAAAACCGGGCGTCGGCATCGGCGGCTGGCACCGGCAGACGACGCCACTGAAGGCGACGGCCGGGCAGCGGCGGCGGCGGCGGCGGCCCCTCCGGTTGGGCTGTTCGAAATCGGCGCTGGTCCCAAAGGGCGAGGCGACGAGGCCGGCGGCGGCTCTAGCAGGCTGTCCAGTAAGTCGATTGTCTGATCCCATTTATCCCCTCTCTACTCACCTGTCTGATCCAATTATCCCCTCTATTCTCACTTGTCTGATCCCATTTATACCCTTTTTACTCACCTGTTTGATTCCATTCATCCCCTTTTTATTATTCACCTGTCTGATCCCATTCATCCCCTTTTTACTCACCTGTCTGATCCCATTTATCCCCTTTTTATTATTCACCTGTCTGATCCCATTCATCCCCTTTTTAATCACGTCTGATCCCTTTTATCCCATTTTTATTATTCACCTGTCTGATCCCATTTATCCCCTTTTTATTATTCACCTGTCTGATCCCATTTATCCCCTTTTTACTCACCTGTCTGATCTCATTCATCCCCTTTTTATTATTCACCTGTCTGATCCCATTCATCCCCTTTTTATTATTCACCTGTCTGATCCCATTCATCCCCTTTTTACTCACCTGTCTGATCCCATTCATTCCCTCTATTCTCACCTGTCTGATCCCATTCATCCCCTTTTTACTCACCTGTCTGATCCCATTTATCCCCTTTTTACTCACCTGTCTGATCCCATTTATCCCCTTTCTACTCACCTGTCTGATCCCGTTCATTCCCTCTATTCTCACCTATCTGATCCCATTTATACCCTTTTTATTATTCACCTGTCTGATCCCATTTATCCCCTTTTTACTCACCTGTCTGATCCCATTCATCCCCTTTTTACTCACCTGTCTGATCCCGTTCATTCCCTCTATTCTCACCTATCTGATCCCATTTATACCCTTTTTACTCACCTGTCTGATCCCATTCATCCCCTTTTTATTATTCACCTGTCTGATCCCATTCATCCCATTTTTATTATTCACCTGTCTGATCCCATTTATCCCCTTTTTATTATTCACCTGTCTGATCCCATTTATCCCCTTTTTACTCACCTGTCTGATCTCATTCATCCCCTTTTTATTATTCACCTGTCTGATCCCATTCATCCCCTTTTTATTATTCACCTGTCTGATCCCATTCATCCCCTTTTTACTCACCTGTCTGATCCCATTCATTCCCTCTATTCTCACCTGTCTGATCCCATTCATCCCCTTTTTACTCACCTGTCTGATCCCATTTATCCCCTTTTTACTCACCTGTCTGATCCCATTTATCCCCTTTCTACTCACCTGTCTGATCCCGTTCATTCCCTCTATTCTCACCTATCTGATCCCATTTATACCCTTTTTATTATTCACCTGTCTGATCCCATTTATCCCCTTTTTACTCACCTGTCTGATCCCATTCATCCCCTTTTTACTCACCTGTCTGATCCCGTTCATTCCCTCTATTCTCACCTATCTGATCCCATTTATACCCTTTTTACTCACCTGTCTGATCCCATTCATCCCCTTTTTATTATTCACCTGTCTGATCCCATTCATCCCCTTTTTATTATTCACCTGTCTGATCCCATTCATCCCCTTTTTACTCACCTGTCTGATCCCATTTATCCCCTTTTTACTCACCTGTCTGATCCCATTCATCCCCTTTTTACTCACCTGTCTGATCCCATTCATTCCCTCTATTCTCACCTGTCTGATCCCATTCATCCCCTTTTTACTCACCTGTCTGATCCCATTTATCCCCTTTTTACTCACCTGTCTGATCCCATTCATTCCCTCTATTCTCACCTGTCTGATCCCATTCATCCCCTTTTTACTCACCTGTCTGATCCCATTTATCCCCTTTTTACTCACCTGTCTGATCCCATTCATTCCCTCTATTCTCACCTGTCTGATCCCATTCATCCCTTTTTACTCACCTGTCTGATCCCATTTATCCCCTTTTTACTCACCTGTCTGATCCCATTCATTCCCTCTATTCTCACCTGTCTGATCCCATTCATCCCCTTTTTACTCACCTGTCTGATCCCATTTATCCCCTTTTTACTCACCTGTCTGATCCCATTCATCCCCTTTTTACTCACCTGTCTGATCCCATTCATCCCCCTTTTTACTCACCTGTCTGATCCCATTCATTCCCTCTATTCTCAGCTATCTGATCCCATGTTTCTCTGCTGTCTGATTTATCATCAGTTATTAACATACAACATTTCAGAATTGCCACCGCTAAGAGGTGCCCAGCCGAACACAGATGAAGCGGATCCTCTTACTTAAAACCCGATTTTACATCTTAAAATTTCCCTTCTTTGAAGAACCTGAGTAACTATTTTTATTACTGTGATCCAAGTGGAAAGAAAAAGTGATATAATCGTACAATTGTTCACTCTTTCTTTAATAATTCTTACGTAAGTTCTCAGCTATTTAAAATATAATTTTTACTCTCGCTTGCATTCCCTAACTTAACTTTAACACTGTTTCTGCGTGTAGTTTTTTTGTGTTTTTTTGCGAATCATTGGCACCTTTTAGCTGTATATTGTGAGTTGTTTTTTATTTTGTAACTAATATTTTTTATGTACTGGTATGCAACAAATGCATTCTGATAAAATTCTTGCAAAAAATATTCTTTTTTTTTCGTTTTGATGCTCAGGTCCAATCTTTGGTCTTAGAGTCCCGATCCTGAGTCTTAGAGTCCCGATCCCCAGTCCTATAGTCCCGATCCTGAGTCTTAGAGTCCCGATACTGAATCTTACAGTCCCGATCCTGACTCTTATAGTCCCGATCCTGAGTCTTAGAGTCCCGATCCTGAGTCTTAGAGTCCCGATCCTGAGTCTTAGAGTCCCGATCCTGAGGCTTAGAGTCCCGATCCTGAGTCTTAGAGTCCCGATCCTGAGTCTTAGAGTCCCGATCCTGAGGCTTAGAGTCCCGATCCTGAGTCTTAGAGTCCCGATCCTGAGTCTTAGAGTCCCGATCCTGATTCTTAGAGTCCCGATCCTGAGTCTTAGAGTCCCGATCCTAAGTCTTAGAGTCCCGATCCTGAGTCTTGGAGTCCTGATCCTGAGTCTTAGAGTCCCGATCCTGAGTCTTATAGTCCCGATCCTGAGTCTTAGAGTCCATCGAGTCTTAGAGTCCCGATCCTTTAGTTTCTCTTGGAAAGAAGACTTAGTCTTCTATCTGTGTCATTGTTTTTTGCTATTTAAAAAATTAAAAAACTGTTATATGTGTACAAGTTGCTTGCTTTCGTTATATATTCAGTTGTCCGTCCAGACCAAAAATTGATATCTTTGAACCAGAAAATCCGTCCGCTCTATTATTATTCTTGATCTTGAAATATTATTACCCAACTGCCGCAACGGCAGGCTTTTCCGAGCTGCACGCAGCAATGTAAATATTGTTCTCTGCGTATTTTACATCAAATACTTTCTTAATTTTAACTTTGCTATAGTTTCTATTTTTTACGGCGCAGATATTTTATGAGCTAAAATCGAAATAAAACAAAATTTTTAGAAGTTAAGAAAGCTTCGTTGAATGCGTTTTTTATTTTTTTATTAAAAATCTTCATTACACTACTGATTCTAATTTGAACAGTAGAAAAATGCTAACATTGTTATCTAAATTTGTATACTACTTTTAATCGTTAATTTTTTCAGCCTATAACAGAGGGAAGCTACAAAGCAAAAAAACCGCATGGAAACCATTGACGCAGTCGACATTGAGTCGTCGTCGTCTTTGCCAGCAGTCGCCGATATGGAAACGGAGGAGAACTCTCTGCCAACAGTGGCGGCCGCTGCCGCAGACGAAGTTGCCGAATTAATTGATACAGGCAACGATTCGCAGTCATCGACAGCGGCGTCGGAAGCGGCTTCCTCCTCCTCCTCATCGACGTCGGTTTCGGCCGCAGCTGCAGCCGCCTCCGCCGTCGCCGCTAGCGATCCACAGTCCGGCGACGAGGCCGCTCCAGGAGCCGCTGCCGCCGCGCCGGCCCAGGATCTGGAGTTTGTATACGCCGATGCCGACGAATATTCGGTTGAAATAGCCGAGCTGTACACCTACACTGAGGAGGCCGACCTGCGGGCTAATCAGGTCGCTTTTGATCAGCTGTTCGACGAGTTTCATCAGCACGATGAGCAGAAGCAGCAGCATCGCTGGACTAAGCTGGACGATCCATCTAGACGGGCTTTTATCGAGCGCCTGTTGAACATGCTGGACCTGGGCGGCGGCGGTGTCGGTTCAGAGGATCGGCGCAAACGCCTGTCGGCAGTTCGAGCCCTGCTGTACATTGCGCAGGGTAATTGGGGAGAATGCGACCTGGAGGAGGACCAGCTCAGGTGGACTCTGCACAATGCTCACCTATTGCTAGTGAGCGGCGCTTATCAAGGTGTCTGCCAGCTGCTCTGCATGGAGATTGACGCTCCAATGGCTTCGTCGTCTGCTGTGCAAGCTGCTGCGGCCAACTCTGCTGGCGGTTCCGCTGCTGCCGCTGCTGCTGCGGCCGCCGCCGCCGCTGCTGCCGCTGCTGGTAAGCTGATGCACTATTAGCGCCCATCTCACGTTTGAGATGGTTTAGTCTTGAAAACTGGTGGGAAACACCAGCATCTCAGCTTAGCTGAAAATCGTCCCTGAGCTTACCCTGAAAATCGCCCCTGAACTTACTCTGAAAATCGCCCCTGAACTTACTCTGAAAATCGCCCCTGAAATTAGCCTGAACATCGCCCTGAACTTACTCTGAAAATCGCCCCTGAACTTACCCTGAACATCGCCCCTGAACTTACTCTGAAAATCGCCCCTGAAATTAGCCTGAACATCGCCCTGAACTTACCCTAAAATCGCCCCTGAACTTACCCTCAAAAAATCGCCCCTGAACTTACCCTAAAATCGCCCCTGAACTTACCCTGAACATCGCCCTGAACTTACCCTAAAATCGCCCCTGAACTTACCCTGAACATCGCCCTGAACTTACCCTGAAAATCGCCCCTGAACTTACTCTGAAAATCGCCCCTGAACTTACCCTAAAAATCGTCCCTGAACTTACCTTAAAAATTGCCCCTGAACTTGCCCTGAAAATCGCCTCCTGAGCTGCCCTAAAGTCGCTCTGGTTTGACCCAAAATTGCCCCTGAACTACCCCGAAAACCGCCTTTGAACCACTCCGAAAACTGCCTTTGAACTACCCCGAAAACCGCCTTTGAGCTACCCCAAAAATCGCCCCTGAACTGCCCAGAGAACTACGCTGATATACCTGGCATTTATGTAGAATCGCCCATCAACTACAGGCGGCAATTATCCCGGCAAAAAGTCGGGATCAGCCGGCGGCCAATCCGGTCCCGGCGGCAGCGGCAGCAACATAACGTTGAACGATTCTACTGAGCTGCGCCTCATGCTCAGCCTGCTGTACATTCTAGTTGAAACTGCGCGCTGCTTTCCGCACGGCGATCACGCCGAAGGATGGGCCAAGGCTAGGGAGCACCTCATTCAGGAGCTGCAGGTAAGGCGTAATGGGATTTATTTATTTTTTACTTCAATCTTAGCCTAAACTCTTCTATTAATAGTTTTCCACCGCTCAACCTCATTCGGCACCCATATCTATCCTACTATATTTTAGCTGCTGTAGCTTCTACCTCAATTAGACATTCACCCATCTAATTTATCTATTTACCTCTAATCTAATGAGCCACCCACCTCTGCCCTGATTAGCTACCAACCTCTGACCTAGTTAGCCACCCACCTCTGCCCTAATTAGCCACACACATCCGCCCTAATTAGCCACCCACCTCTGCCCTAATTAGCTACCAACCTGTGCCCTAATTAGCCACCCACCTCTGCCCTAATTAGCCACCCACCTCTGCCCTAATTAGCCACCCACCTCTGCCCTGATTAGCTACCAACCTCTGCCCTAGTTAGCCACTCACCTCTGCCCTAGTTAGCCACCCACCTCTGCCCTAATTAGCTACCAACCTGTGCCCTAATTAGCCACCCACCTCTGCCCTAATTAGCCACCCACCTCTGCCCTAATTAGCCACCCACCTCTGCCCTAATTAGCCACCCACTTCTGCCCTAATTGGCTACCCACCTCTATCCTAATTAGCCACCCACCTCTGCCCTAATTAACTACTCACCTCTGCCCTAATTAGCCACCCACCTCTGCCCTAATTAGCCACCCACCTCTGCCCTGATTAGCTACCAATCTCTACCCTAATTAGCCACCCAGCACCTCCACCCTATCTAGCCACCCACCTCTTCCCTAATCAGCCACCCACATGTACTCTAATTATCTGGTTATCAACAGATCTCTGCCCCAGTCAGTCACACCTCTGCAACGATCATAGCTAATTATCAATTAAAACATTTCTCTCCCGGCAGGAGCCAATCGTTGGCGAAGACTGCCTGGCCATCCTCCTATTCAACATGGTGACCAAGTTTTGCAGCAGCGCAGCGCCACACTACCCGATGCGAAAGGTGCTACTGCTATTGTGGAAAGTTGTACTGTTAACCCTTGGCCCGCTGCCGGAGTTGCACAAGTGCAAGAATGAGCTCAGAGAGCGACACGGCCTGGCGCCAGTCACGGAAGAGACTGCCACAGTGTGCGCCAGGATGCGAGCCTCCAGCCCGCCAATGTCTGCTGCGGATATGTTCGACCAGATGCCCAGGCGGAGGGCTAGCCGGAAGTCGCTGGCTCCAAAGGATCCGGTGGCTGGTGAGGCGGAGTCAAGGCCCTACGGATATGACTACTCATATAATGAGCACTGCGAGAATGTCTACATTTCCGTGACAATGAGCAGTCAGAATGACTAAATTTCCTTGACAATGATCAGTGTCAGAATGACTAGATTTCCTTGACAATGAGCACTGTCAGAATGACTAGATTTCCTTGACAATGAGCAGTCAGAATGACTAGATTTCCTTCACAATGAGCAGTTAGAATGACTAGATTTCCTTCACAATGAGCAGTTAGAATGACTAGATTTCCTTCACAATGAGCAGTTAGAATGACTAGATTTCCGCGAAAATTTTCTGCAGGCGAAGATCAGCAGCCAAACCAGCAGCAGCAGCAGCAGCAGAGCCGGCGCAACCAAGCCAGAGGCGATCTGCTTCTGCAACAGCAGCTCCAACAGCAGCAGCAATCCCGCTGTCTGCACTGGCGTCCGAAAGTGTCCGAACGCGATCTGGAAGCCTACCTGCAACAGGTGCGCGCTAAATTTGTCGGCTTCCGAGTGCAAGGCGACTTAACCAGCCTTGCCGGCCTCCCAGCCCCCATTCACGAGAGCGTTAAAGTGCTGCGGCAGAATCTCTACGTCAGCCTAGCGGAGATGCAGATGCGACAAGAGCGGGACATTGTCAGCTATCCGCTTACTAAGGGCCGAGCTGAGGTAACTTTGTGTGTGTTTGCTTATGTGGGTTTTAGCAGCTTCCTTAACTCATGCTGTCACGCGTTACAAACGCTATGAGTGATTCTATAGCATCCCTTGAAGGAATCAGGAACATACAGAAAGGAAAATTAAGCTTTAGAGCTTTAGAACCGGGTGCTTTAGCACCAGGGGCTTTAGCACCAGGGGCTTTAGCACCAGGAGCTTTAGCACCAGGGGCTTTAGCACCAGGGGCTTTAGCACCAGGGGCTTTAGCACCAGGGGCACCAGGGGCTTTAGCACCAGGGGCTTTAGCACCAGGAGCTTTAGCACCAGGGGCTTTAGCACCAGGAGCTTTAGCACCAGGGGCTTTAGCACCAGGGGCTTTAGCACCAGGGGCTTTAGCACCAGGGGCTTTAGCACCAGGGGCTTTAGCACCAGGGGCTTTAGCACCAGGGGCTTTAGCACCAGGGGCTTTAGCACCAGGGGCTTTAGCACCAGGGGCTTTAGCACCAGGGGCTTTAGCACCAGGGGCTTTAGCACCAGGGGCACCAGGGGCTTTAGCACCAGGGGCTTTAGCACCAGGAGCTTTAGCACCAGGGGCTTTAGCACCAGGAGCTTTAGCACCAGGGGCTTTAGCACCAGGGGCTTTAGCACCAGGGGCTTTAGCACCAGGGGCTTTAGCACCAGGGGCTTTAGCACCAGGGGCTTTAGCACCAGGGGCTTTAGCACCAGGGGCTTTAGCACCAGGGGCTTTAGCACCAGGGGCTTTAGCACCAGGGGCTTTAGCACCAGGGGCTTTAGCACCAGGGGCTTTAGCACCAGGGGCTTTAGCACCAGGGGCTTTAGCACCAGGGGCTTTAGCACCAGGGGCGCCAGCACCAGGGGCGCCAGCACCAGGGGCGCCAGCACCAGGGGCGCCAGCACCAGGGGCGCCAGCACCAGGGGCGCCAGCACCAGGGGCGCCAGCACCAGGGGCGCCAGCACCAGGGGCGCCAGCACCAGGGGCGCCAGCACCAGGGGATTTAGCACCAGGGGATTTAGCACCAGGGGATTTAGCACCAGGGGATTTAGCACCATGAGCGCCAGCACCAGGGGCTTTAGCACCAAGGGCTTTAGCACCAAGGGCTTTAGCACCAGGGGCTTTAGAACCAGGGGCTTTAGCACCAGGGGCTTTAGCACCAGGGGCTTTAGCACCAGGGGCTTTAGCACCAGAGGCTTTAGCACCAGGGGCTTTAGCACCAGAGGCTTTAGCACCAGGGGCTTTAGCACCAAGGGATTTAGCACCAGGGGGTTTAGCACCAGGAGCTTTAGCACCAGGGGCTTTAGCACCAGGAGCTTTAGCACCAGGGGCTTTAGCACCAGGGGCTTTAGCACCAGGGGCTTTAGCACCAGGGGCTTTAGCACCAGGGGCTTTAGCACCAGGGGCTTTAGCACCAGGGGCGCCAGCACCAGGGGCGCCAGCACCAGGGGCTTTAGCACCAGGGGCTTTAGCACCAGGGGCTTTAGCACCAGGGGCGCCAGCACCAGGGGCTTTAGCACCAGGGGCTTTAGCACCAGGGGCGCCAGCACCAGGGGCGCCAGCACCAGGGGCGCCAGCACCAGGGGATTTAGCACCAGGGGATTTAGCACCAGGGGATTTAGCACCAGGGGATTTAGCACAATGAGCGCCAGCACCAGGGGCTTTAGCACCAAGGGCTTTAGCACCAGGGGCTTTAGCACCAGGGGCTTTAGCACCAGGGGCTTTAGCACCAGGGGCTTTAGCACCAGAGGCTTTAGCACCAGGGGCTTAAGCACCAGGGGCTTTAGCACCAGAGGCTTTAGCACCAGGGGCTTTAGCACCAAGGGATTTAGCACCAGGGGGTTTAGCACCAGGGGCTTTAGCACCAGGGGCTTTAGCACCAGAGGCTTTAGCACCAGGGGCTTTAGCACCAAGGGATTTAGCACCAGGGGGTTTAGCACCAGGGGCTTTAGCACCAGAGGCTTTAGCACCAGGGGCTTTAGCACCAAGGGATTTAGCACCAGGGGGTTTAGCACCAGGGGCTTTAGCACCAGAGGCTTTAGCACCAGGGGCTTTAGCACCAAGGGATTTAGCACCAGGGGGTTTAGCACCATGGGCTTTAGCACCAGCGGCGCCAGCACCAGGGATGCCAGCAAGTATTACTGGGAGCTCGCATTAAAGAGAACAAGAGGCTTATGATATCGTTGAACTTTATTTTAAGACCTAAATTTCGCTCTAAATTTTCTTACTCAGGTAATACCTGACACCCCAGCCGAGCACCTCTACCGGCAGATGATGCCGCACATACCGCAGTACATGATCGCCCTACTCAAAGTACTGCTGGCTGCTGCTCCGACTAGCAAGCCGAAAACTGAGACTATCAATCTGGCATCGGATCTGCTGCCGGCTGCCGACGGCATGCCGCAGACTCTGGTGCAGTCTCTGAGGCTTAGCGTTGATGTTAATAGGCACAAGGAAGTGATTGTCAAGGCTATTTCGGCTCTGCTGCTGCTGCTGTTGAAGCACTTCAAGGTTTGTTAGTGTAATATATTGAAGCTAAAGGCTTGTAGTGAATGCGTAGGAAAGTTGAACGTGGAGAGCCAGTACACACAACCGGGCTCTTATATGACTTGTTTATTCTTATTCATCAACCCTAGGACTAAAGAGGGTGGTTGGCCTGACTGCTCAGACCCCACCATGCTAGCCACGCGTAAAACGCAAACAACCCGACGCAGTGCACATGCACTGAAACACACTAGCCAATCAGCGCGCACGCAAATACTAACTAACTAAGAATGCACAAAGCATAATATTGCAATAATAAAAATACACTAGCATATCGCCACAATGTCACACTTCCCCCCTGAGTCAGTTCTCCCCTTCACAGCTGAAGTCTCTGAGGTGGGCCTCGAACCCTCAGTGGGTACCGCCGTGTAGTGCCCGGCTCGTGTCGCACGCCGCTCGCATGCTCGTCGTCAGTGCCGGATGACGCCCCACAGGCCGTGTCGGCGACGGCTGCGGCGTCAGCGCTTTGCACGCCGCTGTCACTCGGGGCGGCGCCGTCATCCGTAGCAGGCGGCGGATGGACGGTGTCGGCGGAGTCAGCGCGGGCTGCCACCAGCTGATCAGCGTGCCGGAAGTGCTGGCCTCGCTCCGAGTCAACCGTGTAGTTGCGGCTGCCGGCGCCCGTGACGACACCCTCAGCCCAGCGTGGCGTGTCGCCGGCTCTCGCGCCGGCGCTGTAGTCGCGGAGGAGGACGTGATCACCCGGCTGAAACTCGCGCGCTGGTCTGCGTCCCTGCAGCTGCCGCTCTTGCCGCCGTTGGACGTCGTCAGCCAGCGACGGTGCCAGGAGGTCCAGACGGCAGCGAAGCCGACGGCCGATGAGCAGCTGACTCGGGGCTGCGCCGCTGATGCTGTGTGGGGTGTTGCGGTAGCTGAGCAGCAGTCGCTGAAGCTCGACGTCAGAGTGGCCGCTCTTGAGCAGATGTCGCTTCAGGACTTGCACAAACCTCTCGGCCTGGCCGTTGGTGGCGGGATGAAACGGCGCCGAGAACACGTGACGAATGCCGTTGGCCCGGGTAAACTCGGCGAACTCGGCGGAGGCGAACTGCGGCCCGTTGTCGGACACCAGGGTGCGCGGAATGCCTTGGCGCGCGAACATCTCCCGCAGAGCCGCGATGGTGGCCGCCGACGTTGTACCGCGCATCCGCTGGACCTCCGGCCACTTGCTATGAGCATCGACTACCACCAGGTACGTATGACCGTCGACCGGACCGGCAAAGTCGATGTGCAGGCGCTCCCACGGTTCGGATGGCAGAGGCCACGGTTGCACCGGCGCCTTGGGCGGGTCGGGCTGGTTGAGCTGACAGGTGCGGCAGGACTTGGCCGCAGCTTCCAGATCGCCGTCGAGGCCGGGCCACCACACGTAGCTGCGAGCCAGGGCGCGCATTCTGCTGATGCCGGGATGCGCCTGATGTAGCTCTTGAATCACGCGTCGACGCAGCGCTGTAGGCACAACGACCCTTGCGCCCCACAGGACACAGTCTTGGTCGACTGACAGCTCCGACTGCCGCCGGGCGAAGTCGCTCAGGTCGTCGCCGATGGGCGCACCGGTCTGTAAGCAGCGAAGCACCCGACCGAGTGAGACGTCTGTCCTAGTGTGCCGCGCCACCGCCAGCGCCGTGATGGCCGATCCGGAGCCCTCGTCGAGCAGCAGCGAGTTGACGGCCGGCTCCTCCTCGAACAGGTGCGGCAGCGGCAGCCGCGAGAGCGAGTCGCAGTTGGCATGCTTTTCGGTCGGCCGGAACTCCAGCGTGTAGTCGTAGCTCGACAGCCGAATGGCCCAGCGCTGCATCCGGGCGGCCGCGTGTGCCGGAATGCCCTTGCGCTCGCCCAGCAGACCCAGCAGCGGCAGATGGTCGGTGACGATGGTGAACCGCCGGCCATAGAGGAACTGGTGAAACCGGTGCAGACCAAACATGATGGCCAGCGCCTCCTTGTCCAGCTGGGAGTAGCCGCGCTGCGCTGCTGTTAGACTGCGGCTGGCGAAGGCGACCGCGCAGTCCTTGTCGTCGATGCGGTGCGTCAAGACGACCCCCAGGCCGTAGGGAGAGGCGTCGCACTCTAATCGCAGCGGCAGATTCGGATTGTAGTGCACGAGAACCGGGGACTCGAGCAGCAGCCGCTTGGCCTCTGCAAATGCCTGTTGCTGCGGTGGCCCCCATGACCAGCGGGTGTTCTTGGCCAAGAGCTGGTGGAGCGGCGCCAGGACGGTAGACAAGTTGGGCAGGAACTTGCAGTACTGCGCTAGCATGCCCAGAAACGAGCGCAGCTGGCTGACGTCCTTGGGTGCTGGCGCGTCCTGGACGGCGGCGACCCGGTCCGGCAGCGGCTTGAGTCCGCTGGCGTCGATCCGATGGCCGAGGTACTCAACAGAGTCTTCGAAGAATTTGCATTTCTCTTTGTTGAGTCGCAGGCCGGCGTCCTTCAAGCGCCGCAGGACCAGCGCCAGGTTCCTCTTGTGCTGTTGCAGGGTGCTGCCGGTGACCAGAATGTCGTCGACGAAGACTTGGACGGCATCCAGGTCTCCCAGCAGGGTGTCCAGGGTGCGTTGAAAGATCGCGCTGGCGCTCGTTATGCCGAATGGGAGGCGATTGACCTGGAAGAGGCCTCTGGGCGTGTTGATAGTGAGAAACGCCTTGCTGTCGTCGGCCAGAGGAAGCTGCAAGAAGGCGTTGGACAGATCGAGCTTGGTCCACTTGCAGCCGCCGCCGAGCTTGGCGAAGAGGTCCTCAATGCGGGGCAGCGGGTAGTGCTCCGGCTTGCTCGCCGCGTTGTATGTCAGCTTGTAGTCTCCGCAAATCCGAACGCTGCCGTCCTTCTTGACGACCGGCACGATCGGCGCAGCCCAGTCGCTGTGCTTCACGACGGTTATGATGCCACTGGACTCCATGCGCTGCAGTTCGGCGTCGACGCGCTCGCGCAGCGCGTAGGGGACCGGCCGCGCCTTGAAGAACCTGGGCTGAGCGTCCTCGGAGACTTGAAGCCGCACCTGGCCGTGCCGGAACTCGCCTAGGCCGTCCTCGAAGACTGGTGCGAACTCCTTGACGATGCTGCCGATGTCTTCGGAGTCGTGGACGGCGTGAACCTGCGCCATGATGCTCGGCCAGTCTAGCCGCAGCTTGGCCAGCCAGTCGCGGCCGAGCAGGGCCGTGTCGCCGTGCTTGACGATCAGCAGGGGCAACTGCAGCTGCTGACCATCTTGCTGAACGGAGACCAACGCTTGGCCGAGAGGGCGGAACTGCTCGTCGGTGAAGGTGCGTAGGACAGCAACGGACGGTGACATGGAGAGCCGCGGTAGAAGCATGAGCTGCAGAAACTCGGGCATCAGAGTGACGGCGGAGCCCGTATCGATGACGAACCGGCATGGCTGGCCATTGACTTGCAGCTGCACCGTCGGACCCGCGTTGCTACCAGCCGGCTGCACGGCAAAAATCGGCAGCTGCGCGGAGGCTTCCGGTGGTGGTGTCGGTGTCGCTTCTTGTAGAAAATGCAGCTTGGCTGAGCGACAGACCTTGCGAATATGGCCCGTCTTTCCGCACGCGTGGCATTTAGCGTCTCGCAGCTTACACTGCTGGCGACTGTGAGCACCGCCGCAGCTTGCACAGGTGCCACTGCCGGTGTTGCCGCTGCTGCCGACTCCGCTTCTGCTGTTGTTGCCACCGCCCTTGCGCTGCTGCGAACCTTCGAGCGCTGGCTTGGGTCCTTGGTGCTTATTCAGCTGGTGAGCGCGCAGCTGGGCTACTTGTGCTGCTGACTTCTGCGCCATCTCCGATGATGACCGCTCCACTGCCTCGAGGGATAGAACTCTCTCCTGCAGCGAGTTGAAGGTGGGATTTTTCTCCTCCAGCAGCTTCGCTCGGTAGGCATCGCTGTGCAGGCCGAAAACCAGCTGGTCTCGCAGTCGCTCGTCTAGAGTGCCGCCGAAGTGACAGTGCTCACACGGGGAAGCACTGAAATTGCAGTGACTTGACAAGGCCTTCAGGCTGGCAACAAACTCGGCAAGGCTCTCGCCAGGCTGCTGCAGGCGTCTTTGGAACCGAAATCTGGCTGCCAACTCGGACGGCTTTGGAGCGTAGTGGTCCTCCAGAATCTTGGTCAGCTGGGCCAGAGACTTGTCGGAGACCTTGGCAGGTAGACACAGGTTTCTCAATACGGTATATGCCTCCTCACCGATGGCAGTGACGAGTGTGGCCACTTTAGCTTCTTCCTTTACCTCCTTGCAGGTAAAGTAATGGTCGAGCCGTTCCAGCCAGACCTCAATGTTAGTATTGGCAGTTAGTATTGGAATTCCACCCAGCGCGGAGCTCGTCGCCATTGTAATATATTGAAGCTAAAGGCTTGTAGTGAATGCGTAGGAAAGTTGAACGTGGAGAGCCAGTACACACAACCGGGCTCTTATATGACTTGTTTATTCTTATTCATCAACCCTAGGACTAAAGAGGGTGGTTGGCCTGACTGCTCAGACCCCACCATGCTAGCCACGCGTAAAACGCAAACAACCCGACGCAGTGCACATGCACTGAAACACACTAGCCAATCAGCGCGCACGCAAATACTAACTAACTAAGAATGCACAAAGCATAATATTGCAATAATAAAAATACACTAGCATATCGCCACAATGTCACAGTTAGCATTTTTGTTGTGTTTTAGAAGCAGATTTAAGTCGGTTTAGAAGGTGGAAGGATAACAGTCCACAACTGAAGATTTGGAGGGTGGGGTGGGTGTAGCAGCCCACAACTGAAGATTTGGAGGGTGGGGTGGGTGTAGCAGCCCACAACTGAAGATTTGGAGGGTGGGGTGGGTGTAGCAGCCCACAACTGAAGATTTGGAGGGTGAGGTGGGTGTAGCAGCCCACAACTGAAGATTTGGAGGGTGGGGTGGGTGTAGCAGCCCACAACTGAAGATTTGGAGGGTGGGGTGGGTGTAGCAGCCCACAACTGAAGATTTGGAGGGTGGGGTGGGTGTAGCAGCCCACAACTGAAGATTTGGAGGGTGGGGTGGGTGTAGCAGCCCACAACTGAAGATTTGGAGGGTGGGGTGGGTGTAGCAGCCCACAACTGAAGATTTGGAGGGTGAAGGATCGGAGGGTGGGGTGGGTGTAGCAGCCCGCAAATGAAGGATCGGAGGGTGGGGTGGGTGTAGCAGCCACAACTGAATATTTGGGTGGGGTAGGGTGGGGTGGGGCAGCAGCGAACCGAAAGCACCCTTTGGCTTAACACTTCAGTCGTACTAACAATATTGACATTCCCATTCCAGGTAAACCACGTGTACCAATTCGAGTACGTATCTCAGCACCTGGTGTTCGCCAACTGCATCCCGCTAGTGCTGAAATTCTTCAATCAGAACATTCTTAGCTACGTAGAATCGAAGAATAACATTTCTCAGTTAGATTTCCCGGCTTGCGTTGTACGCTCGGGCGAGGACTCGATGCTGACTTCGTCTGGCGCTGGCAGCGGCGCTGTCTCGGCTGTGTCGGCAATGTCCGAAGCCGAGGCTCTGGCCCAGGAGCCCAGCTTTCCGGGCGATTTCTGCTGGCGCAATTTGTTCAGCTGCGTCAATCTGTTGCGCGTGCTGAACAAGCTGACCAAGTGGAAGCACAGCCGGACCATGATGCTGGTTGTGTTCAAGTCCGCCCCGATTTTAAAGCGAGCCTTGAAAGTTCGCAATCCGCTGCTGCAGGTGAGCTGTTGTTGGCTCCTGGGAGGGGACGTGGGTTCGAATCAAGGACGGCTTAAGTGAAAGCAATCTTTTAGTTGGAAGCAGATCGAATGCTCATCGAGAAGAAATCTATTGATTCGAAAATTATTTTTAACTTTCCAGACTGTGTTTACTCTTGTGAACGACAGTAATGTCTAAATTAGATGAAATTTTAGCTACAATGCCTTGTATGCCTGCTTAACTCGACTGCAGTGCTTCAGTTCACCCAGCTGTAAGATGGCTGCCAGCATTAGCTGGGGTGATTGAGGCTGTGTGTGGTGACCCCCCAGTCCTTGGACTGAACAGCCGTACGCAGCCTTCAGATGCGCCGCGCAATAGCTGCGGCTGAGCTGTAGGTTGCACATTTGCTCATTAGGGCAGGTGTGAATCAGTTATTATATTATTATTATAATCATACGAAAGGTTCTATTACAGAAAAAATTAAATAATTTTTGTCATTTTTATACGGTTAAAACTTTCAGAAATATTTAGCAAAAAGAAACTGAAAAAATTAACGTCGTAATAATTAAGAAAACAACATCAAGTCGACTTTCGCTTTGATCTACGGCCTACTGACCAATGCCTCCCTGGGAACTGACTTAGTGAAAACACCTTTCAAGTTCACGTCAAAGAAAAAGTGACTCGGAAACGCTTTGAAAGAAACTAAGCCACTGGTTTGGGGGACTGATAATTAACAAATTTTAAATTTGAGCTTGCTGCAGGATCTTAAATATTTAGTTTGCCGAAAACTTTATCGCTCAGGATAGATGAGTATATATAGTTGGTTATGTAAGTAACAAACTGCGAAGCTATGATTAGCAGCAAGTCGAATTTGGTAGTAGCAATCAACTTCTAGATGCAAAAAATGCAACTATCTGCTTGTTAGAATGTTCTCTGCAATCAAACAGCCGAGTAGTCAA
>NIVC01003477.1:55000-67500 GCA_002269645.1 Macrostomum lignano
TAAGCCTTACAAACTGTTTTGTGTTTCTTATTTATTGCTTTGGATCTTATTTCCATCGTTTAGAATTCTCAGTGGCAGATTATGGAATAGATTTTTTTCGAAGCCATCATATAGCCTTTTCTAGTTCTCCCATGGATTCCTTATGCTTTCCTATGGTCCCCTATAAATTTAGATGGTGTCTCCTATAAATTCCTATGAATCCATATAGTCTCCTATGGGTCCCTATATGGTCTCCTATGAATGCATATAGTCTCCTATGGGTTCCTATGGTCTCCTATGAATCCATATAGTCTCCTATGGGTTCCTATGGTCTCCTATGAATCCATATAGTCTCCTATGGGTTCCTATGGTCTCCTATGAATCCATATAGTCTCCTATGGGTTCCTATGGTCTCCTATGAATCCATATAGTCTCCTATGGGTTCCTATGGTCTCCTATGAATCCATATAGTCTCCTATGGGTTCCTATGGTCTCCTATGAATCCATATAGTCTCCTATGGGTTCCTATGGTCTCCTATGAATCCATATAGTCTCCTATGGGTTCCTATGGTCTCCTATGAATCCATATAGCCTTCTATGGGTTCCTATGGTCTCCTATGAATCCATATAGTCTCCTATGGGTTCCTATGGTCTCCTATGAATCCATATAGTCTCCTATGGGTTCCTATGGTCTCCTATGAATCCATATAGTCTCCTATGGGTTCCTATGGTCTCCTATGAATCCATATAGTCTCCTGTGGGTTCCTATGGTCTCCTATGAATCCATATAGTCTCCTATGGGTTCCTATGGTCTCCTATGAATCCATATAGTCTCCTATGGGTTCCTATGGTATCCTATGAATCCATATAGTCTCCTATGGGTTCCTATGGTCTCCTATGAATCCATATAGTCTCCTATGGGTTCCTATGGTCTCCTATGAATCCATATAGTGTCCTATGGGTTCCTATGGTCTCCTATGAATTCATATAGTCTCCTGTGGGTTCCTATGGTCTCCTATGAATCCATATAGTGTCCTATGGGTTCCTATGGTCTCCTATGAATCCATATAGTGTCCTATGGGTTCCTATGGTCTCCTATGAATCCATATAGTCTCCTGTGGGTTCCTATGGTCTCCTATGAATCTATATAGTCTCCTGTGGGTTCCTATGGTCTCCTATGAATCTATATAGTCTCCTGTGGGTTCCTATGGTCTCCTATGAATCTATATAGTCTCCTGTGGGTTCCTATGGTCTCCTATGAATCCATATAGCCTTCTATGGGTTCCTATAGTCTCCTATGAATCCATATAGTCTCCTATGGGTTACTATGGTCTCCTATGAATCCATATAGTCTCCTATGGGTTCCTATGGTCTCTTATGGATTCTTATGATCTCGTGTGGATTCCTATAGTCTTTTATGGATTCTTTTTTATTCCTTTGGACTTCTACAAACTCCTACAGACTCCTATGGATTCTTGTGGTCTCTTTTTGTCTCTTATGGAGTGTTATAGATCCGTGTGGATTTCTCATTCAGCCGTCTTTGAAAATTAAAGTTTCAAATGTTGCTAGTCTCATGGTGGTTTTTATATAAATAACTAACTTCGAATTTGCAGCTCTGTCGTTAGTTGGACTCACAGAATTTTTGTTTTTGTCGTCATGGAAACCGGTGTGGAGGAAGAGCCAACAGCATCCGTTAACAGTCCTTGTCCCATATCCTGCCTAATAAAGAATGCACTAAATCGTGAGCCACTATCATCGCCGGTTGATGCCATGCCAAATAGTGAGCTGCAATCGCTCGGTTCCCTGTGGTCAGCTGACTTGCTTGATTGCGTCAATCGGCTTGTCCAATTATTATCATCATCATTATCTACTGATGATAATTCTAATGCAGCTATTAGTTCGCTTAGACAATGGTAAGCCTATAAAGTTTGCTGCTGTTTACTTCAAGTAGAGTAGTTTGGACGTCACTTTTTCATTACAATTTACAACCCTTATTAGGGGGCCGTAGCCTAGTGGTCTAGCGTTGCGCTCTGATGCACCAGCGGCCCAGGCTCGATCCAAGTGCAGTCAACATTATAGTTTGGGGTTAAATTGGAATCTTGGCTTGGCTCTGCTCGTGCAATTAACGGCCTTGAAAGCCCCGACCCCCAAGTCATAGTGATGGGGTGGCGGTTGCTGGGGAAGACAATCGGAGGATGGTGTCCTGAGTGCTGGGGCAGAGAATCGGAGGATGGGGTGGTGAGTGCTGGGGCAGACAATCGGAGGATGGGGTGGTGGGTGCTGGGGCAGATAATCGGAGGATGGGGTGGTGAATGCTGGGGCAGATAATCGGAGGATGGGGTGGTGGGTGCTGGGGCAGACAATCGGAGGATGGGGTGGTGAGTGCTGGGGCAGACAATCGGAGGATGGGGTGGTGGGTGCTGGGGCAGACAATCGGAGGATGGGGTGGTGAATGCTGGGGCAGACAATCGGAGGATGGGGTGGTGGGTGCTGGGGCAGACAATCGGAGGATGGGGTGGTGGGTGCTGGGGCAGACAATCGGAGGATGGGGTGGTGAATGCTGGGGCAGATAATCGGAGGATGGGGTGGTGGGTGCTGGGGCAGAGAAACGGAGGATGGTGTCGTGGGTGCTGGGTCAGACAATCGGAGGATGGGGTGGCGGTTGCTGGGGCAGAGAATCAGAGGATGGGGTGGTGGGTGCTGGGGCAGAGAATCGGAAGATGGGGTCTGGGGAAGGAGGGCCGTAGCCTAGTGGTCTAGCGTTGCGCCAGCGGCCCAGACTCAATTCCAAGTGCAGTCAACATTAATTTTGGGCTGTATTGGAATCTCGGCTTGGCTCTGCCGAGTCTAATTAAGTGTAATTAACGACCTTGAAGGCTAATCCCCATGGCGCAGTGAATAAAGTTAGGGCCGCTGTACACTCCTGTGCAATCCTGAAGGGGTTGTAGTCTAGTAGTTACTCACGACAACTGTAAGGTCATTCTGGATTCCTTCAGTTCACCAAGCTGTAAAATGGGTGCCAGCATTAGCTGTGCTAATTGTGTGGTAATCATCCAGTCCTTGGACTGAACAGCCGTACGCAGTCTTCAGATGCGCCAGAAGCTGCGGTTGGGCTGTCGGTTGCGCATCTGGCCATTAGGACAGGTGTAATCAATTATTGAACTCGTGTGTGAATGTCGCTTGAAGTGCGCCGAGATGTACACAGCCCCCTGCCTCTACTCGTAATGAAAAAATCATTTTGGTTACTACCCACAGCCCAGCAACCCAGGTGCTCGTCCACCTATTCGCATCCGGATGCGCTCTCGCTGACCGTGTCTGGTCTCAGCCAGCTCTAGCCAAAGCCGTCATCAGCCGCCTCTACCCGCTGCTGCCGCCTCTGGCACCCAACTCGCTCAAGTACTTGGACTTCCAGCCTGCTCTGGCTGTCTCAGATGAGCCTGGTTGTGTACCATTTAGCACCGCCTCGCTAGTCCAGCTGCTCTGCAACAATTCTCCCATAATAAGCTACCCAGTAGCCGACTATTTATCCCCACCAGGTAGGAGGCACGCTATCGCTTTGACAACTCGTCTGTGCTCGCATCACTGCTTAGACTGGCAACTGTTAGGCTTGGATTGCCTGTCTGCCGGTCTGTTAACTTCTGTTGAGTCTCATTTGGCTAGGGATTTGCTTCATCGTCTGAGCCAGTCTCGAGATGCTGCAGCGCTTGAACCAGCGTTGAACTTGTCAGCCACACTGCGAGCTCTGTGCCCTGAGGATTGGCTGTTAGACAGTCTCTACCTGGACTGTTTACAGTGCCTGTCCTACGAATGCCGCCCAGGGCTTCAATTGGCCCGTCTGAAAGCTTTGCCCGTTATGATTGACAGGCTAGGCATGTCGTCTATTAAATATGGTAGCCTAGTAGTTAAATGCCTAGATAACTGCTTGTCCAGATGCGACAGTGACATTGTGGAGTCTGTCTGGCTTGTGCTAGACAGCTACCTGCGCTATTGCCTGTTTGAACGGCAACAAATTGCTAGAATTTTGATTAACTTTGCAATGCACAATCCTCTGGTTGATTGCGGTCGGCATTTGCCCGCGATTGAGCCGCAGTTTGTTGGCGAAGTTTGTCGGGGCATTGTCAGCGAAGCGCCTGAGCTGCAATCAGCGTTGAGTAGATACATGACGCTTGAGGGCTGATGTAGAGCAGCTTTTTGTTTGATTGACTCATCCTTGTAGCCTCAGAATCGACCCCACCCCCTGACCCAAAGTTTACAATCGCCCACCCCCTGACCCAAAGTTTACAATCGCCCACCACCTGACCCAAAGTTTACAATCGCCCACCTCCCTGACCCAAAGTTTACAATCGCCCACCCCCTGACCCAAAGTTTACAATCGCCCACCACCTGACCCAAAGTTTAGAATCGCCCACCTCCCTGACCCAAAGTTTACAATCGCCCACCACCTGACCCAAAGTTTACAATCGCCCACCCCCTGACCCAAACTTTACAATCGCCCACCTCCCTGACCCAAAGTTTACAATCGCCCACCACCTGACCCAAAGTTTACAATCGCCCACCCCCTGACCCAAAGTTTACAATCGCCCACCTCCCTGACCCAAAGTTTAGAATCGCCTACCTCCCTGACCCAAAGTTTAGAATCGCCCACCCCCCCTGACCCAAAGTTTAGAATCGCCCACCTCCCTGACCCAAAGTTTAGAATCGCCCACCTCCCTGATCCAAAGTTTAGAATCGCCCACCTCCCTGACCCAAAGTTTAGAATCGTCCACCCCTGACCCAAAGTTTAGAATCGTCCACCCCTGACCCAAAGTTTAGAATCGCCCCTCACCTGACCCAAACTAAAAGCGTATCTTGACCTAATTTGGAAGCGTTTAAAATCGACGCGAGCACTGTATATGATAGATTTTGTAAATATAATTTTATAATAATATTTCTGCATTTCCTTTTAGTGTCTTTGTGTAATAACGAAGACTAGAGTGTCATTCAGTGTTTTGCATTCAATTTAAGGTAATTATAATTTTTAGCTTAGGTCATCCTTAGCTAGCTTTCCTGAACAATTGATTAAAGATTCATAATAGACAGTCACCTTCCTTTCAGTATTTTAGCCCCTATCCCGTCAACATGTTGCCTATAAGTTGCCGTAGGGTCCACTCGTAGTAGCTAAGTGCCAATGTGTTGGATACCCAGTAAAAGTGCGTATTTTTGGTGCATCGATCCAGCGTCTCTCTATCTTTTATGATGCAGCTATATTTCCTTTGCAACGATACGCTCTACTGATCTCTTTATCTCTGGATATCTGTCTGTCAAGCTAATCAATTATCAGCTATATCGTATATTGCTGCATTCATCAATAGATGCTAAATGTTTTTCACCGTAGTACGAGTGTAGCACCTCTACTATGTCCTAACACTAACATCGCATCACAATCTTTGATTTATTGACCAAATTTCACTACAAAGTAATTTTCCACATCTGCGAGACTTTATCAGCCATGATTTTATTTCATTGAATTTTGCAGCTTTGTTTCAAATATGAGCGGTTTTTGATAGGCTTTATTACAGTTATTGTTTTATTTATCGGTTGATGAACCTAAGCGGATACTGAGTTAAGAATGATGCTGAGGGGAGAATGATGCTGATGGGAGAATGATGCTGAGAGGAGGGTGCTGATGGGAGAATAATGCTGATGGGAGAATAATGCTGATGGGAGAATGATGCTGATGGGAGAATAATGCTGATGGGAGAATGATGCTGATGGGAGAATAATGCTGATGGGAGAATGATGCTAAGGGGAAGGGTGCTGAGGGGAGAATGATGCTAAGGGGAAGGGTGCTGAGGGGAGAATGATGCTGAGGGAAGGGTGCTGAGGGGAGAATGATGCTGAGGGAAGGGTGCTGAGGGGAGAATGATGCTGAGGGAAGGGTGCAGAGGGCAGAATGATGCTGAGGGGAGAATGATGCTGAGGGGAAGCGTGCTGAGGGGAGAATGATGCTGAGGGAAGGGTGCAGAAGGCAGAATGATGCTGAGGGGAGAATGATGCTGAGAGGAAGGGTGCTGAGGGGAGAATGATGCTGAGGGAAGAGTGCAGAAGGGAGAATGATGCTGAGGGGAGAATGATGCTGAGAGGAAGGGTGCAGAAGGGAGAATGATGCTGAGGGGAGAATGATGCTGAGAGGAAGGGTGCTGAGGGGAGAATGATGCTGAGGGAAGGGTGCAGAGGGCAGAATGATGCTGAGGGAAGGGTGCAGAGGGGAGAATGATGCTGAGGGGAATAATGTTGGTGGGAAATGATGCTGAGGGAAATGATGCTGAGGGGAATGGTGCGGAGGGGGATGATGCTGAGGCGTTGATGCTGAGGGGGTGATGCTGAGGGGGATGATGCTGAGGGGGATGATGCTGAGGGGGATGATGCTGGGGGCTGATGCTGAGGAGGATGATGCTGAGGGGGGATGATGTTGATAGCAAGTGTTTCAGTTGTATAATTTTTATTACTCGATTCGATGTTATCGCAAAGTGACAGTTCAGTGCTATTCTACCGACTCCACTGACATCTGATTATTTGTATATCCATCATTTTTTAGGCAACATTTTCTATTACAACCTTGCTCAGGCCTGCTCAAAAGTTCGCCCTCTGTATGGTCATCAATTATCAATCCTAATCTCATTTCCTTCTGACGCGCGAACTCACAGCGCTGCTGTTGCTGTCCTTTTTTGTAGAAGAAGATTGATACTCTCTCCATCAGGACACCCAGCTATGTAATGCTCATTTCTCATCTGTAGGCTTAATAGCTACTTTCTTTTGGGTGCTCCTCTCTGCGTCTCTCGAATCTCTCTCGTCTCTCGCAACTCAAAGGTTATTATTATTATTATTATTATTATTATTATTAATAATATTATTATTATTATTTTGTTAGGATTTTTCAACGTAACTTAGACCATTGATGTAGAGTATAAAGAATCGCCCCTGACACTCATTTAGAGTTGAGAATCGCCTCTGACACTCATTTAGAGTAGAGAATCGCCCCTGACACTCATTTAGAGTAGAGAATCACCCCTAACACTCATTTAGAGTAGAGAATCGCCTCTGACACTCATTTAGAGTAGAGAATCGCCTCTGACACTCATTTAGAGTGAAGAATCGCCCCTGACACTCATTTAGAGTAGAGAATCGCCTCTGACACTCATTTAGAGTAGAGAATCGCTGCTGACATCCATTTAGAGAGAATCGCCTCTGACACTCATTTAGAGTAGAGAATCGCCCCTGACACTCATTTAGAGTAGAGAATCACCCCTAACACTCATTTAGAGTAGAGAATCGCTGCTGACATCCATTTAGTGAGAATCGCCTTTGACACTCATTTAGAGTAGAGAATCGCCTCTGACACTCATTTAGAGTAGAGAATCGCCTCTGACACTCATTTAGAGTAGAGAATCGCCTCTGACACTCATTTAGAGTAGAAAATCGCCTCTGACACTCATTTAGAGTAGAGAATCGCCTCTGACACACATTTAGAGTAGAAAATCGCCTCTGACACTCATTTAGAGTAGAGAATCGCCTCTGACACTCATTTAGAGTAGAAAATCGCCTCTGACACTCATTTAGAGTAGAGAATCGCCTCTGACACTCATTTAGAGTAGAGAATCGCTGCTGACATCCATTTAGAGAGAATCGCCTCTGACACTCATTTAGAGTAGAGAATCGCCCCTGACACTCATTTAGAGTAGAGAATCACCCCTAACACTCATTTAGAGTAGAGAATCGCTGCTGACATCCATTTAGAGAGAATCGCCTCTGACACTCATTTAGAGTAGAGAATCGCCTCTGACACTCATTTAGAGTAGAAAATCGCCTCTGACACTCATTTAGAGTAGAAAATCGCCTCTGACACTCATTTAGAGTAGAGAATCGCCTCTGACACTCATTTAGAGTAGAGAATCGCTGCTGACATCCATTTAGAGAGAATCGCCTCTGACACTCATTTAGAGTAGAGAATCGCTGCTGACATCCATTTAGAGAGAATCGCCTCTGACACTCATTTAGAGTAGAGAATCGCCCCTGACACTCATTTAGAGTAGAGAATCACCCCTAACACTCATTTAGAGTAGAGAATCGCTGCTGACATCCATTTAGTGAGAATCGCCTTTGACACTCATTTAGAGTAGAGAATCGCCTCTGACACTCATTTAGAGTAGAGAATCGCCTCTGACACTCATTTAGAGTAGAAAATCGCCTCTGACACTCATTTAGAGTAGAGAATCGCCTCTGACACTCATTTAGAGTAGAAAATCGCCTCTGACACTCATTTAGAGTAGAGAATCGCCTCTGACACTCATTTAGAGTAGAGAATCGCCTCTGACACTTATTTAGAGTGAAGAATCGCCCCTGACACTCATTTGGAGTGAAGAATCGCCCCTGACACTCATTTAGAGTGAAGAATCGCCCCTAACACTCATTTAGAGTAGAGAATCACCCCTGACACCCATTTAGAGTAGAGAATCGCTGCTGACATCCATTTAGAGTGAAGAATCGCCCCTGACACTCATTTAGAATAGAGAATCGCCCCTTACACTCGTTTAGAGTAGAGAATCGCCCCCAAGTCAATTTCAAAGCGGCATGATATGTAGAAAATCTACTTTAATCGGTAGAATTTTATTTAAACTGACACAACTAATCATTTTTTATTCATGCAATCTCTACACTGAACCAAGTCTTGCAATTTAAACCGTGCTCAAAAAACTCCCAACTAACATGGAGTCGTCGAACAACTTTGACTCGAAGTCTCCCCGCGTGCATCGCAAACGCCAATCTGGCCCGAAAGCAGAGAAGAAGCAGAAGCAGAAGCAGAAACTGTCCAAATCCGATCCGGCAACAGCGCTGCAGCAGCGCCAGCGCAATCCGAAAGCATTCGCTGTTCAGCATGCGACCAAGACTGCCAAAATTGTGCGCAGAACTCTGGACTTGGAGACCGCTAAGCATCACGTGCCGATGCGCAGTCGAGAAGACGATTGCGAACCGCCGCCAGTGGTTGTGGCCATTGTTGGCGGCCGCGGTGTTGGCAAGAGTACCCTGTTAACTTCGTTAGTGAAGAGCTTTGCCAAGCAGAAACTGACCAGCGTCAATGGCCCAGTGACGGTGGTGGCTGGCAAGCGGAAGCGGCTCACATTTATTGAATGCAACGATGATATTAATGTGATGATTGACGTTGCCAAGGTGGCGGATCTAGTGCTGCTGATGATCAATGCGGAACTAGGCTGGGACATGCTGCTGTTTGAGTTTATCAACATCTGCCAGACTCACGGATTTCCTAAAATCATTGGCGTGCTCAACCATCTGGAAGCCTACAAGGATAGCAAAGCGTTGAAAAAGTATAAGAAGAGGCTGAAGCATCGGTTCTGGCAAGAGGTCTACCAGGGCGCTAAGCTGTTCTACCTGACCAAACTGATGCACGGCGATTATTTAAAGAATGAAATTCATAATCTTGGCCGGTTCATCTCTGTGATGAAGTTTCGCCCGTTGCCATGGCGAGCTGGTCATCCTTACGTGCTGTGCGATCGATTTGAGGATGCCACAGATCCTGAGGAGGTGCGCCAGAATGCCAAGTGCGACAGGAAAGTGCTGCTTTATGGGTGAGAGTGCCGTCTATTTTATTTAATTTGTTTATTCATCTTAGGGCTGTTGGTTGGGATAGAGACCGTTTAAAAGTGCTTTCCTGCTATAAGCAGCCAGGCATTTGTTCGCATACCATTGGCCATAGAAATACACACCGCATAGTGCTTCTATGCTCACTCAGAAGAAAGCCACATGTAGAGCTGATCAAGCACAGGGGGGTGTTTCTCGAAACTCACGTAAGTTCTATGGTAAGTTAGATCGTAAGAAAGAAATTTACGTGTAGCGTAAGTTTGCTCGTAAGACGCTTTCTCAAAACTCACTTAGACTTTGCGTGGCTTACGCTGTTCGTAAGTCGTATCTGAAACGAAAAGTTGCATGTCTATGGTCATAAATCTGCAAATATCTTTACTTAGTCTATCGTAAGTTGCTTTCGAGAAAGACCCACCTTCGATAAAGTTTAACTTGACTTGGCTTGACTAAAGCTTCACGTACTATGCGATTAGTGCTTAAGTGCGTCTTACGACTGATACCGAGCAGTCGTAGGGTTAAGATCAACCTTACGAAAGACCATAGACATACGAACGTTTCGAGAAACAGTCTTTTGCGCAAAGTTACGAACACGTAAAGTTGCGATCAATCTTACGCATAGCTAACTTGCGAGCCCTTCGAGCAACCCGTAAGTGTAGCTTACCCAACTTACGTCTATGGTCGATCGTAAGTTGCTTTCGAGAAAGACCCCCCAGAGTTGCAAGACAGCAGCTGCAGGATTTGTTCCAGTCATGGACCCTAACATTCACTCTACAGAAGGGCAGACACACGCAATTTTTACACTTTATAGTCTTGGTCAGAAATGCCCTGAAATGCACAAAAACCTGACCCGCTTTCACGGTCCCGATGCCATCAGTCAACAAACGGTTTACAGGTGGATGGAACAGTTCGAGGCTGGCCGGCAGTGTGTTACCAACTTACCCAAAAATGGTTGGCCTTTAACATTCAATGCTTTAGTTGAGTGTTTATAACATGGACTTCTATACTTAGCATCTGGACTGGAAGCGAAAAAATTCGCGTTACCACATGAGACCATCAGAAATGTATTTAATTTTTTATCGCGAGGCAACGATAAATCTTGTGTTGACTCAACGAAGTCCTCAGATGTGAAATGCAGTGAGCAGATGCGAGAGTACTTGGTGGGTTCAAAGTCCTTCCTCGGATTCGCCTTGTTCCATTTTTCCAGTAGACTCGGCTTGTTAAGTGGATAACAATGAAACGTCACAGTCCTGTCTGGTGTCAAACTATTAGCGAAGCCACTCCTGCAGCCGAATGCCGAACACTGATTCACCATAACGAAGGATATGCTTTCATTATGCAGAGTCAAATGAAGAAAGTGAGTTTAGTTGTATTCGATATAAGCCGCAGCAGTTTTTGATAAATGCATATCTATGGAAACAATTGGCCTCATGTGGTAATTTTTTTTGCGAGAATTTTTTCGCTTCCAGTCCAGATGCCAAGTATAGAAGTCCATGGTTTATAATAGCTTCTTCCAGGTCACTCCGTTGCTGAGTTATGGCTCATTAAGTGACGAGGTCTAAGCAAGTGAGTTGCGATGTCGACCTGACTACTAGAAAAACTTCGTCTGTGGCTCGAAAAGTTTCGAGCTGGGACGCATATTTAAGCAAAAAAAGAAAGATCAGTTGTCATCGCAAGCGTCGCGATCATCCTACTCACCGTCGCCCACTTCTCAGGCAGCTAGCTCACGATGGCCTGGCAGTAGACAGCGCGAAGGGCAAGTCGAAATCACAATTCACTTTCTTGGACCTTATGAGCTGTAAACTCTCGCATTGAATGTTGCTATTTAAGCTGGATTTTAATTTCACCGATTTCCATGTGGTAGTTAAAAAGTTATAAACAAACGATTGCTATCCCAACGAACAGTCCTGTGTTGTGTTCGTTGCTATCTATTGCGGCTGATGCGTGCTGCCAGCCCCTGGTTCAATTCCGTGAAAAACACTGACAGTACACCATTTGGCTCCATAGAGCATGCATCCGCTACGAGTATTAGTAAAACAACAACAAACCAAACCAAATAAACAAAACGCAGTTACGTTCGCGGCGTAAAGTTAAAACGGCGTAAAGTTTTAACTTCGGTGAAGTTAAAAAGTTATAAACAAACGATTGCTATCCCAACGAACAGTCCTGTGTTGTGTTCGTTGCTATCTATTGCGGCTGATGCGTGCTGCCAGCCCCTGGTTCAATTCCGTGAAAAACACTGACAGTACACCATTTGGCTCCATAGAGCATGCATCCGCTACGAGTATTAGTAAAACAACAACAAACCAAACCAAATAAACAAAACGCAGTTACGTTCGCGGCGCCCACCTGCGCAACTGTACCGAAGTGCACATCCCCGGCTGCGGCGATTTTGTCATCTCGGACGCCGCCCGCCTGCCCGACCCCTGCCCGCTGCCAGACAGCGGCGCCGGCGGTGCCGGCAAGCGACGTCGTTCGTTGAATCTTCGCGAACGGACAATCTACGCTCCGATGAGCGGCGTTGGCGGCGTGCTGATGGACCGGGACGCGGTGTACATTCACACTGGCGGCAGTCATCATCTGGCTGCTGATGTTGAAGCTAAGGAGGCTGGCAAGATTGCCGCTGGCTTGGACACCCAGCTGGAGCAGGCTCACGCCGTTAGGCTGGTGTCCGACGGTCGGCTTCTACTCGCCGGCGAGATGGGCAGCAAAACCGATGATGGCGTTGATCAACAACCGGACAGCGGCAGCGACTTCGAGGAGATGGACGAAGATGAATCATCGGGCGTGTCGTCTGGAAGCGACAGTCAGGAGGATGAGGATGAGAAAGGCTCCAGCAGCGACGTTGAGATGAAGGATGCTGACCAGATGGAGAATGGAACTGTGAG
>NIVC01003477.1:72500-96014 GCA_002269645.1 Macrostomum lignano
GCTGACGCCTTGTCTTGACGCTACTGACACCCTTCTGATTCCTGCTGACACCCCATCTGATCCCTACTGACGCCTTGTCTTGACGCTACTGACACCCTTCTGATCCATTTTGACACCCCATCTGATTCCTGCTGACACCCATCTGATCCCTTTTGACACCCCATCTGATTCCTGCTGACGCCTTGTCTTGACGCTACTGACGCCCTTCTGATTCCTGCTGACACCCCATTTTGACGCTACTGACACCCATCTGATTCCTGCTGACACCCCATCTGATCCCTGCTGACGCCTTGTCTTGACGCTACTGACACCCTTCTGATTCCTGCTGACACCCATCTGATCCCTGCTGACACCCATCTGATCCCTGCTGACACCCCATCTGAACCTTGCTGACACCCCAATAGGCACCTTGATCAACTTTATTATTAGTTAATACTATAGTTAATATAGTTAATAATACTATAGTTAATAATATTATTAGTATTAACTAATTATTAGTTAATACTAATAAAAAGTATTAACTGCATTACTCTTCACTTCGTAATGTTAATGTGAAATTCCCAGAGCCACATTCGAGGATCGAATCCTGCTAAGCGACATCGTATTCTGCCGCTGCTGGGCCCAGGTTGAACCGCCCAGCTACTTCAACCCGGTGTCCACTCTGCTGTTGAACCCGTCCGACCGGCAGCGCTGGCAGGGTGCCCGCACCGTGGCCGAAATTCGCCGGGCTCGCCAGCTCGATAATCCGGGCGCGGTCAGGCCCGACTCGCAGTATCAGCGGGGCGAACCCAAGCGAAAGAATTTCGTAGCACTACCCTTGAAGGTGAGCTGTCATAGTTTTAATACCGACTTGCTCCTAACCCTGAGCCCCCCCCCTTGATCCCCTTTGATCCGCCCCTTAGCTTGTCTTCTTGATCCGCCCGTCTGAAACGCCCCTTGATCCGGCCCTTGATCCGTCCCTTAGCTAGTCTTCTTGATCCCCCTGATCCGCCCCTTGATCCGCCCCTTAGCTAGTCTTCTTGATCCCCCTGATCCGCCCCTTGATCCGCCCCTTAGCTAGTCTTCTTGATCCCCCTGATCCGCCCCTTGATCCGCCCCTTAGCTAGTCTTCTTGATCCCCCCTGATCCGCCCCTTGATCCGCCCCTTAGCTAGTCTTCTTGATCCCCCCTGATCCGCCCCTTGATCCGCCCCTTAGCTAGTCTTCTTGATCCCCCTGATCCGCCCCTTGATCCGTCCCTTAGCTAGTCTTCTTGATCCCCCTGATCCGCCCCTTGATCCGCCCCTTAGCTAGTCTTCTTGATCCCCCCTGATCCGCCCCTTGATCCGCCCCTTAGCTAGTCTTCTTGATCCCCCCTGATCCGCCCCTTGATCCGCCCCTTAGCTAGTCTTCTTGATCCCCCCTGATCCGCCCCTTGATCCGTCCCTTAGCTAGTCTTCTTGATCCCCCTGATCCGCCCCTTGATCCGCCCCTTAGCTAGTCTTCTTGATCCCCCTGATCCGCCCCTTGATCCGCCACTTAGCTAGTCTTCTTGATCCCCCTGATCCGCCCCTTGATCTGCCCCTTAGCTAGTCTTCTTGATCCCCCTGATCCGCCCCTTGATCCGCCCCTTAGCTAGTCTTCTTGATCCCCTGATCCGCCCCTTGATCCGCCCCTTAGCTAGTCTTCTTGATCCCCCTGATCCGCCCCTTGATCCGCCACTTAGCTAGTCTTCTTGATCCCCCCTGATCCGCCCCTTGATCCGCCCCTTAGCTAGTCTTCTTGATCCCCCCTGATCCGCCCCTTGATCCGCCGTGCCGTCTGCCGCTCGATCGGCTCCACCCGCCACCTAAATCATACAATAAAATCGGAGTTCAAATCGCATTTTGGCTTTTGTGAATTCCATCATCTCATTATCGACTCTGTGTTGGCTTCTCTTTGGCCCTCTTTCTCCAACCCTGTCTGTCTATGCGAATTCGATAGCTTTGATCTGCCGCTACAAAGAGACCACCCTTCGAACCTTTGTGGGTAGAGAAATGAAACACGAATTCACGCCTGTTTGCGCTATTCGATCCACTATCTTGATGTTCTGTGTGTGCCTTTGCCCCGCTTACTGCTAAGGTTAATCCCTGCATGCCGACCATGTCTGACGCGGGAACGGACTACTGGCCTGTGTTTGCCCTCCCAGATCCCCCGCTGCTGGGCCAGCCTCCCAGATCCTCAGTTGCTGGGCCAGCCTCCCAGATCCCCAGTTTCTGGGCCAGCCTCCCAGATCCCCAGTTGCTGGGCCAGCTTCCTAGATCCTCAGTTTCTGGGCCAGCCTCCCAGATCCCCAGTTTCTGGGCCAGCCTCCCAGATCCCCAGTTGCTGGGCCAGGCCAGCCTCCCAGATCCCCAGTTTCTGGGCCAGCCTCCCAGATCCCCAGTTGCTGGGCCAGCCTCCCAGATCCCCAGTTGCTGGGCCAGCCTCCCAGATCCCCAGTTTCTGGGCCAGCCTCCCAGATCCCCAGTTGCTGGGCCAGCCTCCCAGATCCTCAGTTTCTGGGCCAGCCTCCCAGATCCCCAGTTTCTGGGCCAGCCTCCCAGATCCCCAGTTGCTGGGCCAGCCTCCCAGATCCTCAGTTGCTGGGCCAGCCTCCCAGATCCTCAGTTGCTGGGCTTCCAGATTGTGTCACGTGACCAATTCGAATTTTCCCAACTCCTCACCCCGCCGTCGCTAGGTGCCCAACGCTCTGCAGCGCGACCTGCCGTACCGCTTCAAGCCGAAGTCCGTCGGCTCTGCCGCGGCCGCCGCCGACCCGCTCGAGTCGTCTCGCCCGGCCGTGATTCGCGAGCCGCACGAATCGCGCCGCGCCGAACTGCTAGAGATGCTGCGCGCCGTTCACTCAGAGAAGCGCGCCAAACAGCGCGCCCAAATGGTGGCGCGAGTGGTCAAGCACAAAGCGGCCACGGCAAAAATTGAAGCCGCTAGGCAGGTAAAGCAGAAAGCTACGAAAAAGAAGATGCTTTCAGCAAAAGGGCAACAGCAGCAGAGTCGAAAACGCGCTGGAGGCAAGCATTGAATGGAATTGGACTTCAGTGATCCAACAGGAAAGAATTTATGGCGCAGAAATCCTGTGGTTCTTGGCTGAAATATTTTGTGTTCAATTTCGTAGTTTAAAAAAAATATTTCGCAATGTGCGCGCGCATTACAGGCATTTATAGTAATTAAAATTCATATTATAACATTGGCTAGTTAAATTAACTTCACTGCCGCTGTGGCACTGTCGATGAGTGTCGGTTCGGAAAGACGGTTTTATTAAATTGTCTTCAACTATGCCAAATCGACATTCAATTGATATACAAGTTTGAAGACTAAATAAATGCATTGACTTCTGATTCATGCTGCATGTTTTGGGAAACTTGAGTTACCAACGCTTAGTTTCTTTTTTTCATTGCTTTTCACTTAGGCTAGGTTTTGTCTGTTGTAGTGAGTGGGAAATTTCTGTAAATTTAATAACTAGGGAGACACTGGGAGAGGAACAGGGGAGACACTGGGAGGGGAACAGGGGAGACACTGGAAGAGGAACAGGGGAGACACTGGGAGAGGAACAGAGGAGACACTGGAAGAGGAACAGGGGAGACACTGGGAGAGGAGCAGGGGAGACACTGGGAGCAGGGGAGACACTGGGAGAGGAACAGGGGAGACACTGGGAGAGGAACAGGGGAGACACTGGGAGAGGAACAGGGGAGACGCTGGGAGAGGAACAGGGGAGACACTGGGAGAGAAACAGGGGAGACGCTGGGAGAGGAACAGGAGAGACACTGGGAGAGGAACAAGGGAGACACTGGGAGAGAAACAGGGGAGACGCTGGGAGAGGAACAGGAGAGACACTGGGAGAGGAACAAGGGAGACACTGGGAGAGGAACAGGGGAGACACTAGGAGAGGAACAAGGGAGACACTGGGAGAGGAACAGGGGAGACACTGGGAGAGGAACAGGGGAGACACTAGGAGAGGAACAAGGGAGACACTGGGAGAGGAACAGGGGAGACACTGGGAGAGGAACAGGGGAGACACTGGGAGAGGAACAGGGGAGACACTGGGAGAGGAACAGGGGAGACACTGGGAGAGGAACAGGGGAGACACTGGGAGAGGAACAAGGGAGCCTAGTAAGTCTGAGAAGTCTGAGAAGCAGCAAGGGAGTAAAATTGCAGGGAAAAATAAATCTGTGCAGCAATTGCAGACTCGAGTTTCAGGAAGCAATAAAAGCGCTAATGGAAACTGTCTTCATTTTCGAGAGTAAAAAAAATCAGTTTTTTAGTTGCTAGGCGGCATTCAGGAAGAGAAGTCAAGGGCTCGTGGGTTTTTTAGGCTTCCTGGTCAAGCTGTCACACCCAGGCTGAACTGAATATCCTCTCTCCTTAGCGAAGTCTGTTATTAGCCATATATGGTTATTTTTTAGGCGGAGAAAATATTTTAGACATAAATAGCTTCCTTGGGTCTTGCTTTGACTTGCAATTTATTATATTGGCTATAAAGTACGTCTAGCACTATGGTTAGTTAACGTACTCGTACATTCCCTGACACACGCGCGTCAAGAGGTCTTCAACCAGAGTTTCGCGGGAGGATCGTGACTTTACTGAGTGCAAGTGGGATTAAGTCTGCTGTATGCTTTTAATATTTGATGTATGTAAATCCATGTATACTTAGTACTATTGCCGCTTAAGTAGATGGCAGGCACTTGATATTCTGCAATCGTCCTAAGAATCGCCCCGAAATCATTCTAAGAATCGCCCCCAATTCGTCCTAAGAATCGCCCCCAAATCGTCCTACGAGTCGCCCCGAAATCATTCTAAGAATCGCCCCCAAATCATTCTAAGAATCGCCCCCAAATCATTCTAAGAATCGCCCCGAAATCATTCTAAGAATCGCCCCCAATTCGTCCTAAGAATCGCCCCCAAATCGTCCTACGAGTCGCCCCGAAATCATTCTAAGAATCGCCCCCAAATCATTCTAAGAATCGCCCCCAAATCATTCTAAGAATCGCCCCGAAATCATTCTAAGAATCGCCCCCAATTCGTCCTAAGAATCGCCCCCAAATCGTCCTACGAGTCGCCCCGAAATCATTCTAAGAATCGCCCCCAAATCATTCTAAGAATCGCCCCCAAATCATTCTAAGAATCGCCCCGAAATCATTCTAAGAATCGCCCCCAATTCGTCCTAAGAATCGCCCCCAAATCGTCCTACGAGTCGCCCCGAAATCATTCTAAGAATCGCCCCCAAATCGTCCTAAGAATCGCCCCCAAATCGTCCTAAGAATCGCCCCGAAATTATTCTAAGAATCGCCCCCAAATCGTCCTAAGAATCGCCCCCAAATCGTCCTAAGAATCGCCCCGAAATTATTCTAAGAATCGCCCCCAAATCGTCCTAAGAATCGCCCCCAAATCGTCCTAAGAATCGCACCGAAATTATTCTAAGAATCGCCCCCAAATCATTCTAAGAATCGCCCCGAAATCATTCTAAGAATCGCCCCGAAATCATTCTAAGAATCGCCCCCAAATCGTCCTAAGAATCGCCCCGAAATCATTCTAAGAATCGCCCCGAAATCATTCTAAGAATCGCCCCCAAATCGTCCTAAGAATCGCCCCGAAATCATTCTAAGAATCGCCCCGAAATTATTCTAAGAATCGCCCCGAAATCATTCTAAGAATCGCCCCGAAATCATTCTAAGAATCGCCCCCAAATCGTCCTAAGAATCGCCCCGAAATCATTCTAAGAATCGCCCCGAAATTATTCTAAGAATCGCCCCAAATCGTCCTAAGAATCGCCCCGAAATCATTCTAAGAATCGCCCCGAAATTATTCTAAGAATCGCCCCCAAATCGTCCTAAGAATCGCCCCGAAATCATTCTAAGAATCGCCCCGAAATTATTCTAAGAATCGCCCCCAAATCGTCCTAAGAATCGCCCCGAAATCATTCTAAGAATCGCCCCGAAATTATTCTAAGAATCGCCCCCAAATCGTCCTAAGAGTCGCCCTCAAATCGTCCTAAGAATCGCCCCCAAATCGTCCTAGAATCGCTGCCAGATCCCAGCAGCATCTCACAGTCACTCTGCATCCAATTTTGCTATTTGGATTCCAATGCGGTTTTTATCAACTTTATCGTTCATCACAGCAAGTTTTCTGACTAATTACAAGTCATAGCCCTGGTGTGCTGTATACGCGCAGCCTTACCAGCTATAGCCATGTGTGTCTATACAAAAGCTTGCGTGCAAGTGATTTGTGGCCAGATTAGTTTGCGAGTTCGCGTGACATCAAAAGCTGAGAAGGGACGGCAGAGCTCGCTGGGGGAAGAGAGACAGACGAACCGAATTCCTCCTCTCTGTTGGTTCCTCGATCCCTTCCTTATTGGCCAATAGCCAGTAGCAATGTAAATCTCTGCTGACTTGCTACGTATAAAGCTGCTTCGTGTCTCATTTCTCTTATTGCGACTTTTTCTCCCAACCCTTTTTATTTTTTGAGGAATTTCTTTCAATCTTCTATTTCGAAGTTAGGGATCTGTAAGTGCTGTTTTCAAATTATCAGTGTACAGCTCGTTGCTGTGATTTGCCGTAGAATCTTGTTAGTGACTGCCGCTTTAGCCGCCCTGGCAACCAGTATTGACTCATCTTAGCGCCCCTAGCAACCAATATTGAGTCCCTATTATTCATTTAGCGCCCCTAGCAACCAAATATTGACACACCTGCTATTTAGCGGTATCCTAGCGGCCATAGCAACTAACATTTGCCCCTCTGCTATTCATCTTAGCGCCCCTAGCAACCAATATTGAATCCCCATTACTAATTTTAGCGCCCCTAGCAACCAATACTGATTCCCCATTACTCATTTTAGCGCCCCCTGGCAACCAATATTGATTCCCCATTACTCATTTTAGCGCCCCCTGGCAACCAAATATTGACACCCTTGATTTTTATCTTGGCACCCCTAGCAACAAATCTTTGCACCTCTGTTATTCATCTTAGCGGCCCTAGCAACCAAATATTGTAAATCAAATTGCGTACATGTGCGTAGTGCTTTTGATTAAATTGCTTATTTTTCAAGCACCAGTGATGTTATTGAATTAAAGTGCTAATTGCTAGCCTGCCTGTATGTCATGCATTATGCATAACTACTTATAGTATGCTCGAGAATAATATAAGCCATGTGCCAAACGGCCATGAATAGGGGAGCTGCTTGTGAGCGCATTCAAAAAAGCAATATCCCATAAGAGACACTGTACCATTGCGCAGTAGAGGGAACTAATCACAAATAGTCAGGAAGTTAATAAATGTATGGTTTATGAGTTATAAGTTGAGAGGAAGGAATTCACTTGACGATTTTCAGAGGAAACAACTTATAGTGCTTCGATGATTTAAATTAGAGGAATCTAAACTGCAGGCTGTGTGAACTCTTAGGAATCTAAACTGCAGGCTGTGTGAACTCTTAGGAATCTAAACTGCAGGCTGTGTGAACTCTTAGGAATCTAAACTGCAGGCTGTGTGAACTCTTAGGAATCTAAACTGCAGGCTGTGTGAACTCTTAGGAATCTAAACTGCAGGCTGTGTGAACTCTTAGGAATCTAAACTGCAGGCTGTGTGAACTCTTAGGAATCTAAACTGCAGGCTGTGTGAACTCTTAGGAATCTAAACTGCAGGCTGTGTGAACTCTTAGGAATCTAAACTGCAGGCTGTGTGAACTCTTAGGAATCTAAACTGCAGGCTGTGTGAACTCTTAGGAATCTAAACTGCAGGCTGTGTGAACTCTTAGGAATCTAAACTGCAGGCTGTGTGAACTCTTAGGAATCTAAACTGCAGGCTGTGTGAACTCTTAGGAATCTAAACTGCAGGCTGTGTGAACTCTTAGGAATCTAAACTGCAGGCTGTGTGAACTCTTAGGAATCTAAACTGCAGGCTGTGTGAACTCTTAGGAATCTAAACTGCAGGCTGTGTGAACTCTTAGGAATCTAAACTGCAGGCTGTGTGAACTCTTAGGAATCTAAACTGCAGGCTGTGTGAACTTTTTGAATTAAGTAAAATTTGATTTAAAAAAATCGCCTGATTTTTTTCAGAATTTCGTTCAATTTTTCGAAGAACTCAGAGAATTATTATGTCAACAAACCGTCGCATCCTACTAGCAGTAGACGGCAGTGAGCATTCCGATCGGGCTTTGAAATTCTACGCCGAAAGTATCTGGCAACCTGGCGACGAAGTGATATTTGTTTATTGCGTAGAGCCGCCGCGCCTGTCTCTGAGCGACATGGTGTCGTCCGGCGCCTCGGACGCATTTGCCCGCGGCGTTGAGTCTGCCGTTCAGCACGGTCACCGACTCGCCGACGAGCTCCGGGCGAAGTGCACCGCCCTGGGCGTCACCAGCACGGTGCGATTCGTGGAACGGATGGAGCCGAACGGAGCCGGAGCGGCCATCGTTGATGTCAGCCAAGAGGAGGCCGTTACCTGCCTGGTGCTGGGCAGCCGAGGTCTGGGCAAATTTCGACGCACCTTTCTCGGTAGCGTGTCCGACTATGTGCTGCATCATTCCCGCAAACCGGTGCTCATTGTGCCGCCGCAGTGATTGTTTTGTGCACTACCGATATGTATAGATAGTTATGTAAAATTTATTTCCAGCTAATATAGTCTACCGATATGTATAGATAGTTAATTAAAATGATTTCCAGCTAATATTGTATACCGATATGTATCGATAGTTATGTAAAATGATTTCCAGCTAATATTGTCTACCGATATGTATCGATAGTTATGTAAAATGAGTAAAATGATTTCCAGCTAATATTGTATACCGATATGTATCGATAGTGATGTAAAATGAGTAAAATGATTTCCAGCTAATATTGTATACCGATATGTATCGATAGTTATGTAAAATGATTTCCAGCTAATATTGTCTATTGATATGTATCGATAGTTATGTAAAATGAGTAAAATGATTTCCAGCTAATATTGTATACCGATATGTATCGATAGTTATGTAAAATGATTTTCAGCTATTATTGTCTACCGATATGTATCGAAAAGAAACACAAAAGTTTAATCATTTTTGCTCATAAATTAGCTTAACGAAAGTAGGCATTATCGTATCTATTCATTTTAATTCCATCTTTCCGTATCTACATAGTAGTTTTGTGTTGCCGATATGTATCGAAAATTGTATGAAAAGCTAATTACGAAAGTTTTGCAAACTACTTTTATTTGTTATATTTGATTATCTATTCTGTGATCTAAACTTCTTATTCTGTAAGTAAGATGGCTAACTGGACGAAATTATTTTTTAATAATTTTAAAAGTATCGACCGATATGTATCGAAAGTTAGGCTTTTCATCGAGTCTTTGTCTACGGCAATCTAATTTTATTGTTCGCGTCTCTGTCCTCAAAGCTCAGGACGGTTTTCACTGATATATATTTGTAATACTATCTATGAAAGCAGCAATATAGTATGTAATATGTTTTCAGTGTCGTAATAGGATATATATGCATATTGTAAAACCTCCGATGTTGTGATTCATTGCTTCATCTGTCTGGCTTCCACTTGTTTTAAGCTGTTATAAGCTATAATCTTACTGATGTTGTAAGTGCGTATTTCAATAGTTTTTATAAATGAGCTTTTTTACGTTTTTAGTGGTCACTTCCTTTTTTATTATAATCGTCCAAAATCATATTTGTTATCTGTAGAGGCTTCAATAAATGTACATGTTGTACTATAAAGTTATTTTTTATTATTATTGGGCTTTGGAATCGAGATATTTAAATTCACCAGGCCCTCCGGTTTTCTTCAGCTGTGTACTTTTGTATTCAATGTATTTTAAAGTTCTTAATGTGCTTTAGTTCTGTTTTAAACAACTTTTATGGCTCCAATTAAGTATTCGCTGACCTTGCCCTGCCTTAATCTTCCGTTTATTATTTATTTTGATATGGACTTTAAGTTGCAGCTTATAGTCTTTTTTAGAACCTTTTATTAGTTCTTAATTCCATTTCCTGCTTGCCTCCATTTTTATACTTAGATTTTATTGCATAAACTACTGACAAGAAGTAGGTAGTACCGCTTTTCAGCTATTAATATTTCAAATTATTTATTTATGTCACAACTTTTCTTATCGTGTTTAAAGTAAGAAATTATTGCTGGTTTGTGTTCCAGCGGGTTTATGTTCTTCTATTTTATATAATTCTATTTTAATATATCACTAATCACAATGTTGTTATTTACTTCATAAACATGTGTTGTTTAGATTTATTTCGATTTTTTCTACGTCTAAAAATAGCTATTTCTAGGCTTGTATAGTTAGTACATGAATGTACTTTTAATGAGTAACTAACAGTTTGCATGTTGTCTATATATAAACTGTGAATATTAAATTTTCTAGGTTTCTGTTTGAGATTTTTACTTTAAATATTAGTACGTTTGTACTTTTATCGTTTCATATATGCTATGCGTGTTAATAAAAGTACATATTTTAATTTACTATTTATGTACTTTTATTGATACCTTCGAAGACTCTCGGTCTTTAGTGCAAGTGTACTTTTTATTGATGTAATAAAGTACGCGATGTACTTTAAAATACTTTGATTGATTTTGTCTGCTTATTTCAATTTTGATTGCACATATTTAATTGATCCACAATCCATTCCAGTCTTCAGTTGCCATCGCCAGGGGTTGAGACAGGCCATAAATCATGTCCAATTATAACAGCAGAAGAAGCAACAGCGCCTCGGCAACCCGCCGCATCCTCATCGCCATTGACGGCAGCGAACACAGCGGGCGAGCCGTCGACTGGTACGCGGCCAACATGAACCAATCCGACGACGAGCTGCTATTTGTCTACGTTGTTGAGCCGCCGGCTGTTTCCTTGGCAACCAGGCTGACGCGCGCCGATGTCACGGCAGCTTATGCCAAGGTTGGTTCCTCTTGTGTCTTTTTTAGAAAAAAATTGACTCTGGCTCTGTGCAAATAATATTTTGTTCTACTCCCGGTGTACACCTGTGTGAGCCTGTGCCTGCTCAGGGCTCAGCGGAATGGGCAAGGTGGCAGGCCCTCCCTCTCCCTCTCTCCCTCCTCTCTCCTTCCTCATCCCTCTCTATCCTCTCTCCCTCTTTTCTCTCCCTCTCTCCCTCTCTCCCTCTCTACCCTCTCTCCCTCTTCTCTCTCCCTCTCTCCCTCCTCCCTCTACCCTCACTCCCTCTCTACCCTCTCTCCCTCTTCTCTCTCCCTCTCTCCCTCCTCCCTCTACCCTCACTCCCTCTCTATATCCTCTCTCCCTCTTCTCTCTCCCTCTCTCCCTCCTCCCTCTCTACCCTCTCTCTCCCTCTCTCCTCCCTCTCCCTCTACCCTCTCTCCCTCTCCCACTCTACCTTCTCCCCTCTCCCACTCTACCCTCTCCCCTCTCCCACTCTACCCTCTCCCCTCTCCCTCTACCCTCTCTCCCTCTCCTCTCCTTTCTCTCTACCCTCTCTCCCTCTCCCACTCTACCCTCTCCCCTCTCCCTTTCTACCCTCTCTCCTATTTATCTTTTCTTGCTTCCGATTTTCTTATCCAATCATTTCCACACGCACTGTCAATAGCTAATATTAATTTTTTTAAAGTTTTTACCCAGCTAAATGGCGCCACCAGTAGTCTAGCCAGTATAGTCCTACGCCTACTGGATACTCGAGTCTCGATTTGAATTGTTTCTAAGAAATCAATCGCGCCCAACCCCAGGCCGTAGACAAGGCAGTGGATGTCGGCCATCGCTTAGCCGCATCCGTGCGCGAGCAGTGCAACTCGGCTGGCATCAGTCAGACTATTCGATTCCTGGAGCGCATGGGTTCGAAACCGGGACCTGCCCTAGTCGAGGTTGCCAACGAGGAGCGAGCCGGTTTCATTGTGCTGGGCAGTCGGGGCCAGAGCCGGGTGCGGCGGACCTTCCTTGGCAGCGTGTCCGAGTACGTGCTGCACCATGCCCACCGGCCAGTGTGCATTGTGCCGCCGCCACAGCCGCCTTCTCAACCTGAAATAGCGAATCAGTCAGCCAGCAATGCCCGTCCCGATTTTAATAGTGACGGCAATACGAGTTGACTGCTGTACAATTCCCGTACTATAGATTTTGGGAAGATATCCCTATGTTATGGACTTTAGGATTTGTGAAGATACCCCATATTGGATTTTGGGGGGAAGATATCCCATATTGGATTTTGACGGGGAAGATATCCCATATTGGGTTTGAAAAGATATCCCATATTGGATTTTGGGGGGAAAATATCCCATATTGGTTTTGAAAAGATATCCCATATTGGATTTTGGGGGGAAGATATCCCCATATTGGTTTTGAAAAGATATCCCATATTGGATTTTGGGGGGAAGATATCCCCATATTGGGTTTGAAAAGATATCCCATATTGGATTTTGGGGGGAAAATACCCCATATTGGATTTTGGTAAGATATCCCATATTGGATTTTGGGGGAAGATATCCCATATTGGATTTTGGGGGAAGATATCCCCATATTGGGTTTGAAAAGATATCCCATATTGGATTTTGGGGGGAAAATATCCCATATTGGATTTTGGGAAGATATCCCATATTGGATTTTGGGGGGAAGATATCCCATATTGGGTTTGAAAAGATACCCCATATTGGATTTTGGGGGGAAGATATCCCATATTGGATTTTGGGGGAAAATACCCCATATTGGATTTTGGGGGAAGATATCCCCATATTGGGTTTGAAAAGATATCCCATATTGGATTTTGGGGGAAGATATCCCCATATTGGGTTTGAAAAGATATCCCATATTGGATTTTGGGGGGAAAATATCCCATATTGGATTTTGGGAAGATATCCCATATTGGATTTTGGGGGAAGATATCCCATATTGGGTTTGAAAAGATATCCCATATTGGATTTTGGGGGGAAGATATCCCCATATTGGGTTTTGGGAAGATATCCCATATTGGATTTTGGGGGAAGATATCCCCATATTGGGTTTGAAAAGATATCCCATATTGGATTTTGGGGGAAGATATCCCCATATTGGATTTGAAAAGATATCCCATATTGGATTTTGGGGGGAAGATATCCCATATTGGATTTTGGGAAGATATCCCATATTGGATTTTGGGGGAAGATATCCCATATTGGGTTTGAAAAGATATCCCATATTGGATTTTGGGGGGAAGATATCCCCATATTGGGTTTTGGGAAGATATCCCATATTGGATTTTGGGAAGATATCCCCATATTGGGTTTGAAAAGATATCCCATATTGGATTTTTGGGGGAAGATATCCCCATATTGGGTTTGAAAAGATATCCCATATTGGATTTTGGGGGGAAGATATCCCCATATTGGATTTTGGGGGAAGATATCCCATATTGGGTTTGAAAAGATATCCCATATTGGATTTTGGGAAGATATCCCCATATTGGATTTTGGGAAGATATCCCTATGTTATGGACTTTAGGATTTGTGAAGATACCCCATATTGGATTTTGGGAAGATATCCCTATGTTATGGACTTTAGGATTTGTGAAGATACCCCATATTGGATTTTGGGAAGATATCCCTATGTTATGGACTTTAGTTAGATATCCCATATTGGATTTTGGAAGATATCCCAAATTCTATGTTTCTAGTGAAATTTCGCAATATTGTTTATAAGGATGACTTGATTAAGTCTTTAAAAAATACCCTGTTGTAATGTGTTACAAAAATTAGAGTTGACTTTATTGATTCCTTTTCTGGTTTTCTACCATTTTTCATCAGCAGTGTATTTTCGTTGTATTATACAATACAGTAAGCTAAGTGTCTGTGACTCTATTACGTTAGAATCAATGTATATGTATTGTATTGCTTTTTGTAAGTACAAATAATGAAGCTGCAGGCGCACAAATATATTATTGTTTTTGTTGTTTTTGCTGTGATGATGCAATTCATTTTTAATTTAATTGACTTTTGAGACTAAAGAGGCTAAAGAATGACATAAAGTATGCGAATTTGGCAGTTGTTACTGGTGGCTAGTACAGTTGGCTCTTGTTTTGAAACTCATGCAGAGTAGATTTGGTCATAGATATTCATATGCAATCAAAAGTAGATTGGTCATAAATATTCAATCAAAAGTAGATTTGGTCATAGATATGTAATTGAAAGTAGATTTGGTCATAGATATGCAATGGAAAGTAGATTCGGTCATAGATATGCAATGGAAAGTAGATTCGGTCATAGATATTCATATGCAATCAAAAGTAGATTGGTCATAAATATTCAATCAAAAGTAGATTTGGTCATAGATATGCAATCGAAAGTAGATTTGGTCATAGATATGCAATCGAAAGTAGATTTGGTCATAGATATGCAATGGAAAGTAGATTCGGTCATAGATATGCAATGGAAAGTAGATTCGGTCATAGATATGCAATGGAAAGTAGATTCGGTCATAGATATGCAATGGAAAGTAGATTCGGTCATAGATATGCAATGGAAAGTAGATTTGGTCATAGATATGCAATGGAAAGTAGATTTGATCATAAATATTCAATCAAAAGTAGATTTGGTCATAGATATGCAATTAAAAGTAGATATGATCATAGATGTTCAATGGAAAGTAGATTTGGTCATAGGTATGCAATGGAAAGTAGATTCGGTCATAGATATGCAATGGAAAGTAGATTCGGTCATAGATATGCAATGGAAAGTAGATTCGGTCATAGATATGCAATGGAAAGTAGATTCGGTCATAGATATGCAATGGAAAGTAGATTCGGTCATAGATATGCAATTGAAAGTAGATTTGATCATAAATATTCAATCAAAAGTAGATTTGATCATAAATATTCAATCAAAAGTAGATTTGATCATAAATATTCAATCTAAAGTAGATTTGATCATAAATATTCAATCAAAGTAGATTGGTCATAGATATGCAATGGAAAGTAGATTTGGTCATGGATATGCAATGGAAAGTAGATTTGATCATAAATATTCAATCAAAGTAGATTGGTCATAGATATGTAATTTAAAGTAGATTTGGTAATATATATGCAATCGAAAGTAGTTTTGAGTGGATTCGGTCATTCAACGTTCATTTGGTCATAGACAGTTTTTAATGCAACAGTGCTCATAGACCAGTCAACCGAAATCAATGTTCATAAGTCATTACTAGCAACTGTGTCAAAGTTTGAAATTCTGCCTTTTATTGACTGCATTCCAAGCGCTTGTAAGTTGGGCTCAAAACACATTCTTTTACTATTTTTAGCATTTATTTTTTGAAACTTTTGAACCTTTGATGGTTTTTTGCTACCATTTTCATGCTAGCTTACTAGCAGTAGTAAAATTTGCGCAATAAATTTGTTGTTTTGTAATCTAGATTTTGTTAGGTTTTTTGTCTTGCCTGTTTTCTTCATGTCAGTGTTAGTTTTGTCAGAATATATGCTACTTTTCTGATCATGTAAAATTTATGATTATGCTGTTGGACTTTTTCAATTTCGCTATTTTTGTATCAAAATCTTACCAAAAATCATCAATCATAGAATAATCTAGGTCATGGAAAAGTCATTGGTCATTGAACAAATTTCGGTCATTGAAAAAAACTAATCAGATATAGACGGAACAGTCATCGGTCATAGACAAAACAGTCATCGGTCATAGACAAAACAGTCATCGGTCATAGACGGAACAGTCATCGGTCATAAACAGAACAGTCATTGGTCATAGACAGAACAATCATCGGTCATAGACAAAGCAGTCATTGGTCATAGACAAAGCAGTCATCGGTCATAGACAGAACAGTCAGTCATTGGTCATAGACAAAGCAGTCATTGGTCATAGACAAAGCAGTCATTGGTCATAGACAAAGCAGTCATTGGTCATAGACAAAGCAGTCATTGGTCATAGACAAAGCAGCCATCGGTCATAGACAAAGCAGCCATCGGTCATAGACAAAGCAGTCATCGGTCATAGACAGAACAGTCAGTCATTGGTCATAGACAAAGTAGTCATTGGTCATAGGCAAAGCAGCCATCGGTCATAGATAAAGCAGTCATCGGTCATAGACAAAGCAGTCATCGGTCATAGACAGAACAGTCATCGGTCAAAGACGGAACAGTAATCAGTCATAGACAAAACAGTCATCGGTCATAGACAAAACAGTCATCGGTCATAGACAAAACAGTCATCGGTCATAGACGGAACAGTAATCAGTCATAGACAAAACAGTCATCGGTCATAGACAAAACAGTCATCGGTCATAGACAGAACAGTCATCGGTCATAGACAAAGCAGCCATCGGTCATAGACAAAGCAGTCATCGGTCATAGACAGAACAGTCAGTCATTGGTCATAGACAAAGCAGTCATTGGTCATAGACAGAACAGTCAGTCATTGGTCATAGACAAAGCAGCCATCGGTCATAGACAGAACAGTCAGTCATTGGTCATAGACAGAACAGTCAGTCATTGGTCATAGACAGAACAGTCAGTCATTGGTCATAGACAGAACAGTCAGTCATTGGTCATAGACAAAACAGTCATTGGTCATAGACAAAGCAGTCATTGGTCATAGACAAAGCAGCCATCGGTCATAGACAAAGCAGTCATCGGTCATAGACAAAGCAGCCATCGGTCATACGCACCGCTGCATCCACAGGCGAGCGCCCTGCCAACCTTCGAATCCTCCGAATCCTCGGTCGCCCCGACCGATTCGGACGACTGCAGCTTGGCCGGCATCCCACTCTGGCTGTCCGACGCTCAACTGGCTGGGATCCCTGTCCGGGATCTGAACCGGCTCATGGAACAGCAGCGCCTCACGGAGGACCAAATCGCCCGAGTGAAGCGCTACCGCCGCATGCTGAAGAATCGCGAATACGCCCTGTCGTCCAATCGTAGAAAAGACGAACTGTGCGCCGATCTGGAACGGCAGCGCGACGAACTGCGTCAGCTGGCCGCGTCGCAGGCGGCGTCGCTTCGTGCCCACCGTGGCCGAATTGAAGATTGGCAGGTGAAAATTGCCGGCCTTGAAGCCCTGCTAGACGGTCGGGCTGAGCTGCAGCAGTTGCCCGACGGCTTCTCCATGATGCGTCCGAAGGATGAGGCTGCGGATGCTGCTGGGGACTGCAGCACAGTGCCCAAGTCTACTGGCTACCAGTATCACTGAGTCAATGGGGGCTCTGTTTACTGTTAGCATTTCAGCATTGTAAATTGAATGGCGTGTTTTCCTAGTAATCGTACCTGGTATATTAACTAAACAAACTCTGTCTAATCCCATCTCCCCTTCAATTGGATCCCATCTCCCCTTCAATCAGGTCCCATCTCCCATTCAATCAGGTCCCATCTCCCCTTCAATCAGGTCCCATCTCCCCTTCAATCAGGTCCCATCTCCCATTCAATCAGGTCCCATCTCCCCTACAATCTGATCCCATCTCCCCTTCAATCAGATCCCATCTCCCCTACAATCAGATCCCATCTCCCCTTCAATCAGATCCCCTCTCCCCTACAATCTGATCCCATCCCCTCTTCAATCAGGTCCCATCTCCCCTAAAATCTGATCCCATCCCCTCTTCAATCAGATCCCATCTCCCCTTCAATTAGATCCCATCTCCCCTTCAATCAGATCCCATCTCCCCTACAATCAGGTCCCATCTCCCCTACAATCTGATCCCATCTCCCATTCAATCTGATCCCATCTCCCCTACAATCTGACCCCATCTCCCCTTCAATCAGATCCCGTCTCCCTACAATCAGATCCCATCTCCCTTCAATCAGATCCCATCTCCCCTACAATCTGATCCCATCCCCTCTTCAATCAGGTCCCATCTCCCCTAAAATCTGATCCCATCCCCTCTTCAATCAGATCCCATCTCCCCTTCAATTAGATCCCATCTCCCCTTCAATCAGATCCCATCTCCCCTTCAATCAGATCCCATCTCCCCTACAATCTGATCCCATCTCCCCTACAATCTGATCCCATCTCCCCTACAATCAGGTCCCATCTCCCCTACAATCTGATCTTATCTCCCCTTCAATCAGATCCCGTCTCCCTTCAATCAGATCCCGTCTCCCCTTCAATCAGGTTCCATCTCCCTACAATCAGATCCCATCTCCCTTCAATTAGGTCCCAAGTCTAATTGCATTGGTTGCCCTCACAATGGCATTGCGTAGTACATGATGAAGTCTGCAAGTTATATGCATGATATGTATGTTCAGATTTTAACAATGGTTATGTCTATGTTTCATATCTTCAATTCCATGTACATATAAAAGATCTGTCCGTTGCTTTAATTTGTTTATACTGTGCTCAATAAATAAACGTCAATGACTTTTCTGATATCGTAAAGGTTTTTTAGTTATTTTCTAAAATGGCGTTGGAATTTGTTTCCTAGAAAAAGTTGTTACCAATTGGCTTTAAACTTCACCATTTAGATTGTGAATTATTTACATTTTTCCCGCAGCTGAGCTGACATATTAACATGACCGCTCTATTAAAATCTGTTACGGTGAGTTACATTTCTCGAATAATCACATCATGTTCTAATATCTAATCCACCCTAATAATCATCCCTAATCCACCCTAATAAGCATCCCTAATCCACCCTAATAAGCATCCCTAATCCACTCTAATAAGTATCCTTAATCCACTCTAATAAGCATCCCTAATCCACCTAATAAGCATCCCTAATCCACTCTAATAAGCATCCCTAATCCACCTAATAAGCATCCCTAATCCACCCTAATAAGCATCCCTAATCCACCCTAATAAGCATCCCTAATCCACCCTAATAAGTATCCTTAATCCACCTAATAAGTATCCTTAATCCACTCTAATAAGCATCCCTAATCCATCCTAATAAGTATCCTTAATCCACCCTAATAAGAATCCCTAATCCACTCTAATAAGCATCCCTAATCCACCCTAATAAGCATCCCTAATCCACCCTAATAAGCATCCCTAATCCACCCTAATAAGCATCCCTAATCCACCCTAATAAGCATCCCTAATCCACCCTAATAAGTATCCTTAATCCACCTAATAAGCATCCCTAATCCACTCTAATAAGTATCCTTAATCCACTCTAATAAGCATCCCTAATCCACCTAATAAGCATCCCTAATCCACCCTAGTAAGCATCCCTAATCCACCCTAATAAGCATCCCTAATCCACCCTAATAAGCATCCCTAATCCACCCTAACAATCATCCCTAATCCACCCTAATAAGCATCCCTAATCCACCCTAATAAGCATCCCTAATCCACCCTAATAAGCATCCCTAATGCACCCTAATAATCATCCCTAATCCACCCTAATAAGCATCCCTAATCCACCCTAATAAGCATCCCTAATCCACCCTAATAAGCATCCCTAATCCACCCTAATAATCATCCCTAATCCACCCTAATAATCATCCCTAATCCACCCTAATAAGCATCCCTAATCCACCCTAGTAGGCATCCCTAATCCACCCTAATAAGCATCCCTAATCCACTCTAATAAGCATCCCTAATCCACCCTAATAAGCATCACTAATCCACCCTAATAAGTATCCCTAATCCATCCTAAAAACCATCCCTAATCCACCCTAATAAGTATCCTTAATCCACCTAATAAGCATCCCTAATCCACCCTAATAAGCATCCCTAATCCACTCTAATAAGCATCCCTAATCCACCCTAATAAGCATCCCTAATCCACCCTAATAAGCATCACTAATCCACCCTAATAATTATCCCTAATCCATCCTAATAAGCATCACTAATCCACCCTAGTAAGCATCCCTAATCCACTCTAATAACCATCCCTAATCCACCCCCGCAGGGCCTCCGCGTGATGGTGACGGGCGGTGCCTCTGGCCTGGGCGCGACAACCGCAACCCAGCTGCTCAACCGAGGTGCTCGCGTCCTCATCGTTGACGTGGCCGAGTCCAACCCGACGACAAATGCCGGCTTCTGTCGGGCCGACATTACGGACGAGTCCGGCGTCGCCAGCGCGATGTCGGTCGCCGAGAAACAGCTTGGCGGACTGGACGCCGTGGTCAACTGCGCTGGCGAAGGCCTGGCCGCTCGGATGTACAACTGGAACAACGACACCGTCTTCAACCAGGATGACTTTCGTCGACTCCTGCAAGTCAACGCGCTGGGAACCTTCAACGTTTGCCGACTGGCTGCTCAGCTGATGGCAAAGAATCAGCCTGCTGCTTCTGCTGCTAGGAAAGACAAGAAGGCTGCGAAAAAAGCTGCTGCTGCCACTGATGCTGCTCAGCGAGGCGTGATTGTTAACACGTCATCTCTGTCTGCGTTTGATGGACAGGTGAATGTTTATGTTGGGATAGGCTTGCTGTTTGAGTAGGTAATCTGGTGTCTGAGTAGGTAGGCTCTGGTCTCTGAGTAGGTAGGCTCTGGTCTCTGAGTAGGTAGGCTCTGGTCTCTGAGTAGGTAGGCTTTGTGTCTGAGTAGGTAGGCTTTGTGTCTGAGTATGTAGGCTTTGTGTCTGAGTAGGTAGGCTCTGGTCTTTGAGTAGGTAGGCTTTGTGTCTGAGTAGGTAAGCTCTGGTCTCTGAGTAGGTAGGCTTTGTGTCTGAGTAGGTAGGCTCTGGTCTCTGAGTAGGTAGGCTTTGTGTCTGAGTAGGTAGGCTCTGGTCTCTGAGTAGGCAGGCTTTGTGTCTGAGTAGGTAGGCTTTGGTGTCTGAGTAGGTAGGCTTTGTGTCTGAGTAGGTAGTCTTTTGTGCCTGAGTAGTCAGACTTGGTGTCTAGGTAGGCAGTCTTTGTGTCTGAGTAGGTAGGCTTAGTGTTGAGTAGGTAGTCCTGGTGTCTGAGTAGGCAGGCTTTGTGTCTGAGTAAGTAGGCTCTGTGTCTGAGTAGGTAGGCTTTATGTCTGAGTAAGTAGTTTAGTTGTCTAAAGATGTAATAGCTGTGTTTTATGAGTTTTAGGGAGCGCCAATGTGGGCGGTTTAAAGTTGTAAACGGAGGAGACTTATTTCGTTAGAAAAAAACTTCATTTTTTTTTCACTCTCGCGGCAGGCAACCCAGACGATGTACTCGGCCAGCAAGGCGGCGGTGGCCGCAATGACCCTGCCTCTGTCCAGAGATCTGGCACCGCTGGGTATTCGTGTCTGCTGCATCGCTCCGGGTGAGATCTCAACTGAATAGTCAACTTTAGAGCTTCCTGATAATCACATAGAGACACCCGGATTATCATCATTAGATCACCTTAAACGCGATCATTAAAATATCATGATAGCAATCCGATACCGCATGATAATTAACCTAATCACCCAAAAAATCTTTCTCAAACTAACTCAAATATTAATCATCAAATTGCCTTGATGATCATCATCAACTCGCTCTGAGAATCATAATAAAATCACCCTGATAATCATCATCAAATCTCCCTGATAATCATCATCAAATCACCCTGATAACCATCACCAAAGCACTCTGATAATCATCATCAAATCGCCCTGATAATCATCACCAAATCACTCTGATAATCATCATCATATCGCCCTGATAATCATCACCAAATCACTCTGATAATCATCATCAAATCGCCCTGATAATCATCACCAAATCACTCTGATAATCATCATCAAATCGCCCTGATAATCATCATCAAATCACCCTAAAAATCATTAGACGGTCATTAGATTACTGTGATAATCATAAAAAATCTTCTTGATAATCATGAAGTCACCCTGATAGTCACTGGCTGTGATTAAATTATTGCAATAATCATCGAATCCCATTCTCCCCCCAAACCTCAAACCGCAGGCTACTTCGACTCCCCGATGTGCGTACGCGACTCCTACCCCGCCCCGGGTATTGAAGTTCCTCGCCGACCACAACCGCGCCATCTACCGGCTGGGTCGGCCGACAGAGTTCGCGGACGCGGTAGAGATGATCCTGCTCAACCCCACTGCTCAACGGAGTCTGCCTCCGGTTTGGACTCAGCGTCTAGGGATTTTTCTATCACCGACGCCAGAAAGCCGTGCCGCTGGTTGCTAGGGACGCTCCGGCAACTGTTGAGGACTCAGGGGCTGGTGATACTACTGCTGAAGTAGCTCAGTAGTCACATCAGTTTATTTTTCCGCCAATTTGCGCATTGCATCATCGGGATCGTATGCATTTCATATGAAAGAAACGAACTAAGCTTTTATAACTGTGTGCTTAGATTTTATTTTGGCAAAATTGTCAAACAATAAAATTCAACACATTTTGTATGCATAAAGTAAACTAAAGTTGCTTCGAAAGCGCTGCACGCGTGTTTATTTATTTCTTAATTTGCATAGAAAGCTAGTGGACCATGAATGTCAGCAAATTACACGGAAAAATACTTTATATCCTAGTTGGTTGAGTAGTTGGCAGAGTTTGAATAGTGTCATAACAAAAACTGAAGTTCTCTTTTTTACGCGCACATCTAAAAATAGAACTGGGCATACCGAACTTGATTGTACATTTATTTTGTACGAGGGCGTACCCGGCTGGTTTACAGTGCCAGTGTCAGTCTTCTGCCTTAACAGTACGGTGTTTCTTTTATTTTACTTCTCTTTCTTTTATGTTATGTTGCACATAAAATGCGTGTTATTTTTTATTTAACAAGATGAGGGAAAACGATGTTTCAACTTGACTCATAAGGGACTCGTCCAGGTTGCGACTCGAGCTGGGCCACCCGACGGTTCAGCCTTTCAATCTCCGCATCCCTCTCTCCAATGCGGCAGTGTTGTGATCTTGCTCTGCAGCCAGTTGAATGTTTCTCCTGCCTCAGCTGCTGGTTCTCTTCGTCCCTCTCGTGCACCATGCTGTACACCTGCAACATTGAGTCATAGAGCCAATGAGCTGCTCAGTCAGGTGCATGGGTCCCATGAGGACCTTCTCCTCCAGGAATTGTAACTCCCTGTCGTAGGCCTGTAAGGTGGCTTCAACTTGAGGAGAATCTCAGCTTGACGCTCCAGTTTTAGGGACGCTCAGCTGTGTCTCTGAGACAGCTCTGGTCGTCCGAATGCAACTGCGGCGCCGGCAGCTCCTGCAGCTACGGCCAGCGGAGCCCCTCCACCAAGGGTGGCAATGCCGAGAATGGCAGCTTCCAGCTACAGCTGCCATCGCTGCTGCCTTGCCGTAGCCCCATCGCCGCGTGCTTTCTGCTTCTTGGTACAGCTGGGTGAACTTTTGTTCAAATCTTTGATAGCTTTTTCGAATAACTCTCGCAGGTTTTCAATTTCCTTTAAAAAGTTCGACAAGTGACTCCCGTAGCGCTTCGACGTGCTGATTGTTTCTCCAGCCCCTTCTTCATCTTGAGACCTCGTCTGCCGTTATCCTGCGACCTTCAATCATCTTGCGAAGGCAGTCTTCAATCTTCTTGTGCTGCTCTTGTAATGGGAGACCAAATTCGTTAATTTCATCGATTCTCTTTTTTGCAATCGTTCAGTTTAGACATTGCTTCTTGGAACATTGTCCGCTTCGAAGTCTTGCAGTCTTTCGCACTTTCGTGCAAAGCTTGCAGCCTTTCCTTTGTTACCTTGATCTCCGCTTATGGCTTCAGTCATCTTGT
>NIVC01003478.1:0-39999 GCA_002269645.1 Macrostomum lignano
AAGCGGCGCCGCGGGGGCCGACAGGTCGACGGAAGTGGCGGAACGACGCTCGTGGCGGACAGACGGGTGGCCTGCTGAAGAACTGCATTGTGCACTGATAGCCATAATGCGCGCAGTACATTATTGAGCTCGCTGGGAGGCCGAAATTGCCATAGACAATTCGGGCTGAAAGATTCGCTGGTGACGGGAGAAATTTAGTGTGTTCGCACATTTTTACCCGACTTAGCATATCATAATTTAATAATTCATTTTTTCAAGTAGGCTGTTCGACTTGTGAAGTAACCATTTTCAGTTTGTGTTTTTCTGTAGAAAATTCAACTAAAATATTGCTCCAAATGAAATCTCCATGGCTTCAGAAACAAGTCTGCTACAGCGCTACAATTTCAAAGCAAAATTTCGCTTTTGTACTTAAAAGTCTCGCGAACTTCTTATTCGATATAAATAAAACATTGCAAGTAAAGTTCAACTTCCTTTAGATAGCATCGAAGTTAATTTGTAAGAAATTCGGGTGTAAAACTATGTCCAAAATTAGTTGTTTATTTGATTTCAATTTCTAAAAATTATCACGCGTAACTGGAGCGTATATAGCCATAGATACACTGCAGCTGTGGCTCTTTAAAGATTTTAAAGAAAGATAGAGAAATAAAAAATTGATGAGCAAGTTTATATCAATAAAAAAGTCAGGAAAGATAAAAAGAAGCCGCGAGATTCGCAAGAAAAGGGATGCAAAATTTTACAGAAAAATTGATTGATTTCATTGAAAACAAATCAGAAGCTCTGCATCCTCGCAAGCTGCTCAAGAAACTGAGCTCAACCAGCACGCTGTTGAGATGACTTGAACGCCAAGTAATTCTCCTCCTCCAATTCCGTCATCAGCTTGTTCAGCGCGTAGATCTAAAGTTGCGATTAGAAATAGGTGACAGCGTCAAGGTGAAATGCATCAGGTTGGAGCCTGCTGTGTGTGGCATCATCAGCCATAATTTGTAAACAGCAACTGGAAACAGGCCAGAATCATCTGGCATCATCTAGTATCATCTGCATCATCTAGTACATCTGGCATCATCTAGTATCCTCTCGCATCATCTAGTATCATCTGGCATCATCTAGTACCATCTGGCATCGTCTAGTATCATCTGGCATCATCTAGTACATCTGGCATCGTCTAGTATCATCTGGCATCAACTAGTATCATCTGGCATCGTCTAGTACCATCTGGCATCGTCTAGTATCATCTGGCATCAACTAGTATCATCTGGCATCGTCTAGTACCATCTGGAATCATCTAGTACCATCTGGCATCATCTAGTATCATCTGGCATCATCTAGTATCATCTGGCATCATCTAGTACCATCTGGCATCAACTAGTATCATCTCGCATCATCTAGTACCATCTGGCATCATCTAGTATCATCTGGAATTATCTAGTACCATCTGGCATCATCTAGTATCATCTGGCATCATCTAGTATCATCTGGCATCGTCTAGTATCATCTGGCATCATCTAGTACCATCTGACATCATCTAGTACCATCTGGCATCAACTAGTATCATGTCGCATCATCTAGTAGTATCATCTCGCATCATCTAGCATCATCTGGCATCATCTAGTATCATCTATTGCCATCTGGCATCATACTGCATCGCCCAGAGCTACCAGAATCAACTGAAACCATCTTGTATCCCTCGTAATCATCCAGTACGATCTAAAATCATAAATTTTCTAATCCTGCTCCATCCAGCATCACCGCTAGCCATCATCCGCCACAACCGCTGTGAAGCACCCTGCACCAACCCGTCGCCTCTGCTGCGCCCGCTCCTCGGCCTCCCAAGCGTCTGCCGAGTCCATCGCCCAGTAGCCAGGCGCCACTCGAGTGGCAGCGGTCGAGCGTCGCATTCGAGACGATGACAATTTAAACAAGTCGTTCGATGTCTGCTGTCGCATCAGCAGAGACTTCGATGTTGTCGAGACTGCGCCAGGTCGAGACGGCCCGGCGCTGGACAAGGCGTCTTCGTGGACCTTCGGGGCAGCGTCGGTACAGAAGGCCGCGTTGGCGGTTGTGGCTGCGGCTGTCTCTGCTTCAACTGTCCAGGCAGAGCCAAAGCGTAAGAAGTGACGGCTCTCTGCAGCGTCAAATCCGCCTGCTTCCGGGACGCTGAAGGCAGAGCCGGTGGCTGCTGCTTCAGCTGTTGAACCGGTTGGTACTCCAGCAGCATGAGTCGCGTGGCACCGGACATCGCATGCCAGATTGTCTGCGCGCTGGTTCAATGCACTGACCGGGACTTCCGGCATGCTGGCGGTATTTTAGTTGTAAAATATAATTATTTTAGCAGTTAAATACAAGCACCGTGCCACTAAAAAACGGAATTTCTAATGTCCCTCTACAGCAGGGATCACCTCTGCAATGTCCCTCTACAGCAGGGACCACCTCTGCAATGTCCCTCTACAGCAGGGACCACCTCTGTCATGTCCCTCTACAGCAGGGACCACCTCTGCAATGTCCCTCTACAGCAGGGACCACCTCTGCAATGTCCCTCTACAGCAGAGACCACCTCTGTCATGTCCCTCTACAGCAGGGACCACCTCTGTCATGTCCCTCTACAGCAGGGACCACCTCTGCAATGTCCCTCTACAGCAGGGACCACCTCTGTCATGTCCCTCTACAGCAGGGACCACCTCTGCAATGTCCCTCTACAGCAGGGACCACCTCTGCAATGTCCCTCTACAGCAGGGACCACCTCTGTCATGTCCCTCTACAGCAGGGACCACCTCTGTCATGTCCCTCTACAGCAGGGACCACCTCTGTCATGTCCCTCTACAGCAGGGACCACCTCTGTCATGTCCCTCTACAGCAGGGACCACCTCTGCAATGTCCCTCTACAGCAGGGACCACCTCTGCAATGTCCCTCTAAAAAACAGCAGGGACCACCTCTGCAATGTCCCTCTACAGCAGGGACCACCTCTGTCATGTCCCTCTACAGCAGGGACCACCTCTGTCATGTCCCTCTACAGCAGGGACCACCTCTGTCATGTCCCTCTACAGCAGGGACCACCTCTGTCATGTCCCTCTACAGCAGGGACCACCTCTGCAATGTCCCTCTACAGCAGGGACCACCTCTGCAATGTCCCTCTACAGCAGGGACCACCTCTGCAATGTCCCTCTACAGCAGGGACCACCTCTGCAATGTCCCTCTACAGCAGGGACCACCTCTGCAATGTCCCTCTACAGCAGGGACCACCTTGCTATCAAAATGGTCAGTCAAAAAAGTCTTACACAGAATAGGTATCAAATATATTTGCTTTCTGCAATTAACCGGAGGTGTAAAAACAATATTTAACGCCGATAAAGCTGCTCATAACTCGATGACAACAATCAGATAAAAAATCCTAGACTGCCTAGGAACAAAACATACTCGTACTGCAATAACTTTCAAAATACAGACAGCGAAAAATCTGATATAACAAAAAACGCGCAAAATGTTAACAATGAGCGTGCAAATCTCTAGCCAGAGTTGGCAATATAAATTAAAACAACCAAATCAAAGGATACTAACTAAAAATCACAAATTGACACTTATAGACTGAGTTAGATAACAAAGCAGTGCTTAAAATTTAATCTATATATTTCTTTAATGATTTCTGAAAGCGGAATATTCTCAAAATACACACTACTGACCAGGCAATCAATAAGTAGACTAGTGCGCATATACCTTACTAAATAGAATTATATATATGAAAAAATCAGCACGATAATGAGTGCAGAAATACTTGGTGCAGAATAGCAAACTAAATTTGTGAAAAACTCCTCTAGTAAAATTTTTCTAAACTAAAATTGCTTCTAAAAGCAGGGAATCGAAAAATTTGAATCGAAAGTCCTCAATAGAAATAAAGATAGAGGAGAAGAGAAGAGACAACAGCTTTTTATATCATGCAACTGCGGCTAACAAATTAATTACCATTTCGAAAATTTGAAATCAGCTGCTACTCAAAATTTATATATCTGATATTTTATTTATTTAATTCCGGAATGTTTTGAGCCTCACAAGTCACAGAATCTCTTCGCTGTTCCAGCCGCTGCGGTCGGATACCGGATTTGAACTCTCGGCTGGAAGTCGATTTGAAAATTCTGGGAAATTTAACTCCAAATATGACACAGACAGACAGACAGACAGACAGACAGACAGACAGACAGACAGACAGACAGACAGACAGACAAGAAGGCAGACAGACAGACAGACAGACAGACAAGAAGGCAGACAGACAGACACACAGACAGACAGACAGACAGACAGACAGACAGACAGACAGACAGACAGAGACAGACACACAGACAGACAGACAGACAGACAGACAGACAGACAGACAGACAGACAGACAGACAGACAGACAGACAGACAGACAGACAGACAGACACTAAGACAGACAGACAGACAGACAGACAGACAGACAGACAGACAGACAGACAGACAGACAGACAGACAGACAGACAGACAGACAGACAGACAGACAGACAGCTCCAAGCTCACCAGTCTGGTCCTGAGGCCTCAGCCGCCGCTTGTGCCCGCGAAGTCCGCGACCGCTCAACAGCCTCCGAAGGCTGCCGCTGAGGCCGCCACCGCCGCTGATGCGACCGCCAACATCCGGCTGCTGTTTGCTCGGCAAACCGGAAGTGGCCGGAAGTTCACCGCCGCCGCCGCCGCCTCGGTCTGTGCTGACCGGCCGTCTGCCGTTGCCGCCGCCGCCGATGATGGCGCGGCGCAGGCGACTCGCGAAACTGTGCGACCTGCCAGCAGGCTTGGCTGGAGAGTTGAGGATGAAGTCGAGATTAGTGATGAAGGTGACCTAATTCAGGTGCCACTCAGGTGTCACTGAGTGCGCAGCAGCAGGCTGAAACAAAAGGAATCTCACCCTTTGGCTTGGCGACCGCGGAAGAATCCTCGGTAGCCTAAAATATGAAATTAAATAAACATAATATTAATACTAATAGCAGTAGTAGCAACGGATTCAATTTGAAAAAATAAATCTGATGAATCAATCATTTTAACGTCAGAAAAAATACTTGACTCTATACCAACAACAAATAGTACACACACAGATCTAGGGGAATAATACTCTTATAAACTATAATTTTACAATTAGTTCCCCAATAAAGATCGGATCGCATGCGCGCAAAATCGCCTCTTCAAAGCTTATACTCGTACTAAGTAGTACAAAGCGTAAATGATAATTTATTACAAAAACTGATAAATAATATTTGCGATACAAAAAATCAAAGCTCTGAACACACCCAGACCATGCTTGCATTATAAGCTGGTGCATACTTTTTTTACTTGTAGGGCTTGAAAAGGGAGAAAAGGCTGAGGGAATTTCTAAGAGTAATAATGGGATGGGAGGGAGAAGGGGGTGAGAGGGAGAAGGGGGTGAGAGGGAGAAGGGGGTGAGAGGGAGAAGGGGGTGAGAGGGAGAAGGGGGTGAGATGATGAAGGGGTGAGAAGGAGAATGGGGTGAGAATATGGGGTGAGAGGGAGAATGGAGTGAGAGGGAGAATGGAGTGAGAGGGAGAGAGAGGGAGAATGGAGTGAGAGGGAGAATGGAGTGAGAGGGAGAGAGAGGGAGAATGGAGTGAGAGGGAGAGAGAGGGAGAATGGAGTGAGAGGGAGAGAGAGGGAGAATGGAGTGAGAGGGAGAGAGAGGGAGAATGGAGTGAGAGGGAGAGAGAGGGAGAATGGAGTGAGAGGGAGAGAGAGGGAGAATGGAGTGAGAGGGAGAGAGAGGGAGAATGGAGTGAGAGGGAGAGAGAGGGAGAATGGAGTGAGAGGGAGAGAGAGGGAGAATGGAGTGAGAGGGAGAGAGAGGGAGAATGGAGTGAGAGGGAGAATGGAGTGAGAGGGAGAGAGGGGAGAATGGAGTGAAAGGGAGAGAGAGGGAGAATGGAGTGAGAGGGAGAGAGAGGGAGAATGGAGTGAGAGGCAGAGAGAGGGAGAATGGAGTGAGAGGGAGAATGGAGTGAGAGGGAGAGAGAGGGAGAATGGAGTGAGAGGGAGAATGGAGTGAGAGGGAGAGAGGGGGAGAATGGGGTGAGAGGGAGAGAGAGGGAGAATGGAGTGAGAGGGAGAATGGAGTGAGAGGGAGAGAGAGGGAAATGGGGTGATGGATAAGAGACGGAGAGGGGAGGGAAGCAGTTGAGATGACGGCAGGGTGGGCCCTGAGACAGGGCAGACAGCCAGTCTTATGCGGTGCCAGTCAGCCAGTGCCTCTCACCAAAGCGTCAGTGGACCAGTGCTCTCTGGGAGCGAGCTGAGTTCGAGCAGCTGAAGTCATCAATTCGCAGTGTTATGCATGTTACTATTAGTAGGCAAAGTCAGCGTTTAATCACGCAATAAGCTCGGCATGCAACGAACGGGTTTGAGATATTTGAAAGCATTATTTAAGTAGCAATTTTAAATCCTTTGAAAATATTCTAACATAAGGCCGCACACTAATTGGCAATGTTGCCGAGTTCATAGACCCGTGTAGGATAATATCTGCAGGTATAAATATAACCGATAATTTAAACAAATTCAAAATGAGTTGAAATGAATTTTCTTAACTAAACACTGATTTTAACCCGGATAGACTGGGTTGTAATTGTTTCTGGGATAATTATTAATTTGCTCTTACACAAATACCAGGGGCGATTTAAGTAGAAATATGGATTTTCATTATCTTCATTTTTCTAGGTTTCTCCTATAAAATAAGTTTTTCTTTTAAGAAGTTTTGAGCTTTCTAACGCTGAATGCTGATGATTGCAGTTATCAAGACAGTTCATGACTAAAAATGTTGTAGAATAGGGCCGCCATTCCCAGGGCCGCCATTCCCAGGGCCGCCATTCCCAGGGCCGCCATTCCCAGGGCCGCCATTCCCAGGGCCGCCATTTCCAGGGCCGCCATTCCCAGGGCCGCCATTTCCAGGGCCGCCATTCCCAGGGCCGCCATTCCCAGGGCCGCCATTCCCAGGACCGCCATTCCCAGGACCGCCATTCCCAGGGCCGCCATCTCAGGGGCACCGTTTAGGGGCGTCATTCCAAGGGGTGTTATTCCCAAAAGCGTCATTCCAAGGGGCGCGATTCCGAGGGGCGCCATTCCCAGGGGCGCCATTCCCAGGGGCGCCATTCCCAGGGGCGCCATTCCCAGGGGCGCCATTCCCAGGGGCGCCATTCCCAGGGGCGCCATTCCCAGGGGCGCCATTCCCAGGGGCGCCATTCCCAGGGGTGCCATTCCCAGGGGCGCCATTCCCAGGGCGCCATTCCCAAGGGCGCCATTCCGAGGGCGCCATTACGAGGGGCGCCATTCCGAGGGGCGCTATCCAGGATTTTATATATATGGTTAAGATTTTCAAAAACAATGCCCAACACTAAAATTGAAACGGTATGACTTTCTAAGAAACAGTTTCGCGTCCTACTTAAGTCGCGCTTGATAAATAGTCATATTTCATAACTCTGCTTTCAGAGACTATAAAAGCAAAATGCACTTATCCAAAATAATGCTGAATTATAAAACTTGGAAACTTGGATCTCAGCAGAACAAAATCCTTTCACAGAAGTCAATAATTTGCATTGTTATATAAAAAAGCAGCAATAGGCAGGTTTCCAAAGAAACACAGCAAGCAGGCATGCGCTTGGGGGCTGCCAATGCAAAGCAATCCATCAGATCTTACACAAGCCGCTAACTGCTTCTGATTGAGTTTGTTTGCCCAGCGCTCTGGCACAATCAGAGTTTCAACAGTGATGTACAGGGGAGCATCGGCTGTCTCAGAGGTGCAGCATCTGTCTTGGCTGTTGCCTTGACAACGGCATCGCAGTCAGTTGGATTGATTTATTGACTTAGCAACTAATTAATTCTACTACTGGCATATGAAGTCAGAGGCAAGAATATAGTGATAAAAATTGTTACACGCAATTTACTCTACTAACAGTAGGAAAAATGAGAGAAGTTTTTATAACTAGTTTCTAAATTGTAAATCTTATTGTCAATCAAATCCCTTTTCACTTACCGCCGTTGCCAGTATCTTTGTCGCGATCCACTTCTCGGTTGCTATGACAACGAACTGGGGCGGAACTTCGATTTTCCCTCTCGCTGGCGGCAAGGTCGCCAAGGGTGCGGGACAGCGAGGCGTCTGAAGGCGGGAATTAATATTTAACATCACTGATTCCAGCAGAAATCGGTTTAACAGATTGCTATGTATTCTATAATAGCAAAGTTAATCGATGCTTAATATGGGTGGCATTCCGCGTTTTAAAGCTCAAATGACATGCGACCAATATTTAGCGTTTCGGCCATAATGAGAAGGGTTTAGTGCATACATCGAATTTCATAAATTATCGTTGCATTGCTGTGCCTCCTAACCTAAATAACTGGACCGCATCATTGTGTCTCCTAAAATAACTGAACCACATCATTGCGTCTCCTAAATAACTGAACCGCATCATTGTGTCTCCTAAATAACTGGACCGCATCATTGTGCCTCCTAAATAGCTGGATAGCACCATGCATTGTGCCTCCTAAATAACTGGACCGCATCATTGTGTCTTCTAAATAACTGGACCGCATCATTGTCTCCCAAATAACTGGACCGCATCATTGTGCCTCCTAAATAACTGGACCGCATCATTGTGTCTTCTAAATAACTGGACCGCATCATTGTGTCTCCTAAATAACTGGACCGCATCATTGTGCCTCCTAAATAGCTGGATAGCACCATGCATTGTGCCTCCTAAATAACTGGACCGCATCATTGTGTCTTCTAAATAACTGGACCGCATCATTGTCTCCCAAAAAACTGGACCGCATCATTGTGTCTCCTAAATAACTGGACCGCATCATTGTGTCTCCCAAATAACTGGACCGCATCATTGTGTCGCCTAAATAACTGGACCGCATCATTGTGTCGCCTAAATAACTGGACCGCATCATTGTGTCACCTAAATAACTGGACCGCATCATTGTGCCTCCCAAATAACTGGACCGCATCATTGTGTCTCCTAAATAACTGGACCGCATCATTGTGTCGCCTAAATAACTGGACCGCATCATTGTGCCTCCTAAATAACTGGACCGCATCATTGTGTCACCTAAATAACTGGACCGCATCATTGTGTCTCCTAAATAACTGGACCGCATCATTGTGCCTCCTAAATAGCTGGATAGCACCATGCATTGTGCCTCCTAAATAACTGGACCGCATCATTGTGTCTTCTAAATAACTGGACCGCATCATTGTCTCCAAAAAACTGGACCGCATCATTGTGTCTCCTAAATAACTGGACCGCATCATTGCGTCTTCCAAATAACTGGACCGCATCATTGTGTCTCCTAAATAACTGGACCGCATCATTGTGTCGCCTAAATAACTGGACCGCATCATTGTGTCTCCTAAATAACTGGACCGCATCATTGTGTCTCCTAAATAACTGGACCGCATCATTGTGTCACCTAAATAACTGGACCGCATCATTGTGTCTCCTAAATAACTGGACCGCATCATTGTGTCTTCTAAATAACTGGACCGCATCATTGTGTCACCTAAATAACTGGACCGCATCATTGTGCCTCCTAAATAACTGGACCGCATCATTGTGCCTCCTAAATAACTGGACCGCATCATTGTGTCTTCTAAATAACTGGACCGCATCATTGTGTCACCTAAATAACTGGACCGCATCATTGTGTCGCCTAAATAACTGGACCGCATCATTGTGCTCCTAAATACTGGACCGCATCATTGTGCCTCCTAAATAACTGGACCGCATCATTGTGTCTCCTAAATAACTGGACCGCATCATTGTGTCTCCTAAATAACTGGACCGCATCATTGTGTCTCCTAAATAACTGGACCGCATCATTGTGTCACCTAAATAACTGGACCGCATCATTGTGTCTTCTAAATAACTGGACCGCATCATTGTGTCACCTAAATAACTGGACCGCATCATTGTGTCTCCTAAAAACTGGACCGCATCATTGTGTCTCCTAAATAACTGGACCGCATCATTGTGTCTCCTAAATAACTGGACCGCATCATTGTGTCTCCTAAATAACTGGACCGCATCATTGTGTCTCCTAAATAACTGGACCGCATCATTGTGCCTCCCAAATAACTGGACCGCATCATTGTGTCTTCTAAATAACTGGACCGCATCATTGTGTCGCCTAAATAACTGGACCGCATCATTGCGTCTTCCAAATAACTGGACCGCATCATTGTGTCTTCTAAATAACTGGACCGCATCATTGTGTCGCCTAAATAACTGGACCGCATCATTGTGCCTCCCAAATAACTGGACCGCATCATTGTGTCTTCTAAATAACTGGACCGCATCATTGTGTCGCCTAAATAACTGGACCGCATCATTGCGTCTTCCAAATAACTGGACCGCATCATTGTGGCTCCTAAATAACTGGACCGCATCATTGCGTCTTCCAAATAACTGGACCGCATCATTGTGTCTCCTAAATAACTGGACCGCATCATTGTGTCTCCTAAATAACTGGACCGCATCATTGTGTCTCCCAAATAACTGGACCGCATCATTGTGTCTTCCAAATAACTGGACCGCATCATTGTGTCGCCTAAATAACTGGACCGCATCATTGTGTCTCCTAAATAACTGGACCGCATCATTGTGTCTTCTAAATAACTGGACCGCATCATTGTGTCTCCTAAATAACTGGACCGCATCATTGTGTCTCCTAAATAACTGGACCGCATCATTGTGTCACCTAAATAACTGGACCGCATCATTGTGTCTCCTAAATAACTGGACCGCATCATTGCGTCTTCCAAATAACTGGACCGCATCATTGTGTCTCCTAAATAACTGGACCGCATCATTGTGTCTCCTAAATAACTGGACCGTATAGATCTTCCATACAAGTATAAATAACGAAAATTGCAAAGGAAGGGCATGATTAGCAGGGGTGCCAGAATAAGTAGAATTGCTGCTATGCACTCGTAATATAATCATTTAAAAATCAGAGTTAAATTCAGTTAGTTGTAGAAATCTGATTTCTGGGTACTGATTGCTCAGTGCTGGGTTATAACAAACGTTCCCACTATCAATTAATTATAAGCCATTATAGGTAGCTATTATATTAACAAAGGAACCCACGGGAGCTCCGGACTACAGCTGGCTTGGACTCAACAAGCTCAGCGATTGGCTGCCACTGCGACTGCAGCTTAGCCTCTGAGAAGCGGACAGTCTTTTCTGACTGAACAGTTGGGGATCCTGCGAAGGAAAGTGGCCTTTTTTAAACTGATAGAACTGACGGTCGATATGTACTAATTAAATAATAGAACGAGATAGTTGAAGTTCTTCACTTATCTAGATCGCACTAGTGAACCACAGTCTCTTGTCTGCCTCCAATGTACAGTTTAGAAACCTCTGCCCCCAGTGTACAGTTTGGAAACCTCTGCCCCCAGTGTACAGTTTAGAAATCTCTGCCCCCAGTGTACAGTTAAGAAACCTCTGCCCCCAGTGTACAGTTTAGAAATCTCTGCCCCCAGTGTACAGTTTGGAAACCTCTGCCCCCAGTGTACAGTTTAGAAATCTCTGCCCCCAGTGTACAGTTTGGAAACCTCTGCCCCCAGTGTACAGTTTAGAAATCTCTGCCACCAATGTACAGTCTTCTGTCTGGCTTGTAGTGCGATTCAAACCCGTGAGGGCTGACCCTTTAGCGTAGAAAGTGTACAAGCCTCTCAGTTAAATTCTACCTACCTCCATTCGGCCGAGTGGACGAATCGTCTAAACTATCGCTGCTAGCCCCAATCGGTGGCCACTCGGCTTTAGTAGCCGGACACACGAACAGGAACTCGGCCGTCAGGGTGGCCGTCGGTCCGACAGTCGCCGGCGTTTCAGTCCGGGACGGCCGACGCAGCGGCTGCATGATGCGAGCGCCCAGCTCCGGCAGCTCGGACAGGCGCATGCTGGCCGAGCCCAGCAGGGTGTCCAACCGGCCGGACCGATCGAACACGTGCATTGACAGGCGTCTGGAGTTTGCGTTTAGATCGCTGGCGGCGGCGGACAAAGGAGTTTTTTTATTAAAAACTACTTATACTACTGTTTAAGGATTACTTTAGCAGAATGATGGGACATTTACTTTATTAAAAGATCTTTCCAGACCGGTTCTACACGAATAATAAATACTGCTACTGTCATATCTTTTTATCAGTAGTATTGATTTAAAATATTTAAAAATAAGAAAATAATAGCTGATGGACAGCCCAGCGGTCTAGTGCGACGCTCTGATGTGCCAGTGGCCCCGGCTCGATTCCAAGTGCAGTCACATTGAACCCCAAGGCACAGTGAAGTGTACATGCCTAACGATAAATAAAGTTAGGGCCGCTGTACACTTCTGTGTGAGTGTGTGCCTGTGCGTATGACTGCGTACGTATCCGCGCGCTTGTGTGCCTGCTCAGGGGAGTCGGCGGAATAGGCAGCAATGCCTCTCACCGGTTGTGCAACAATGTCGCTTAAGATGCGCTAAGGTGCCCACACAGCCCCCTCCCGAGGATATTAAATAAGCCATTACTCACAACATGTAGTGCTGGTCCCAGTAGGGATTGGCCGAGCCAAACACGCTGCCGGTCACGTGACGCTGGTAGGGTTCGTCCAGCTCCAGACAGGCATAGGCATTTAGCTGACGCAGTGTAGAGGGAGCGGGACCTCTCCGGCTGCGGTGTCTGAGTGCTCCGGTGGCGGCAGCGGCAGGCTTGAGGCTTTGATCACTTTGACTAATAGGCGAGTGTTGCTACCCGGTTGCTGGGTGCCCGGTTGCTGACCGCTCTGCTGCTTCTGCCGACCGTGATGATGGTGGTGATGGTGGCGTCTCGGCACTGTAGCGTCCGCTGCACTTAAGGGGTCCTTAATACGATTAATGAAACTCTTCTATAGATCAATGCGATTCTTCTATAGATTAATGCGATTCTTCTATAGATTAATGCGATTCTTCTATAGATTAATGCGATTCTTCTATAGATTAATGCGATTCTTCTATAGATTAGAGCGATTTTTCTATAGATTAATGCGATTCTTCTATAGATTAATGCGATTCTTCTATAGATTAATGCGATTCTTCTATAGATTAATGCGATTCTTCTATAGATTAATGCGATTCTTCTATAGATCAATGCGATTCTTCTATAGATTAATGCGATTCTTCTATAGATTAATGCGATTCTTCTATAGATTAATGCGATTCTTCTATAGATTAATGCGATTCTTCTATAGATTAGAGCGATTTTTCTATAGATTAATGCGATTCTTCTATAGATTAATGCGATTCTTCTATAGATTAATGCGATTCTTCTATAGATTAATGCGATTCTTCTATAGATTAATGCGATCCTTCTATAGATTAATGCGATTGAACATCTAAAGATTATGGCGATTCTTCTATAGATTAATGCAATTCTTCTATAGATTAATGCGATTCTTCTATAGATTAATGCGATTCTTCTATAGATTAATGCGATTCTTCTATAGATTAATGCGATCCTTCTATAGATTAATGCGATTGAACATCTAAAGATTATGGCGATTCTTCTATAGATTAATGCAATTCTTCTATAGATTAATGCGATTCTTCTATAGATTAATGCGATTCTTCTATAGATTAATGCAATTCTTCTATAGATTAATGCGATTCTTCTATAGATTAATGCGATTTTTCTATAGATTAATGCGATCCTTCTATAGATTAAAGCGATTGAACATCTAAAGATTATGGCGATTCTTCTATAGATTAATGCAATTCTTCTATAGATTAATGCGATTCTTCTATAGATTAATGCGATTCTTCTATAGATTAATGCAATTCTTCTATAGATTAATGCGATTCTTCTATAGATTAATGCGATTCTTCTATACATTAATGCGATTCTTCTATAGATTAGAGCGATTCATTTATAGATTAATGCAATTCTTCTATAGATTAATGCGATTCTTCTATAGATTAATGCAATTCTTCTATAGATTAATGCGATTCTTCTATAGATTAATGCGATTCTTCTATACATTAATGCGATTCTTCTATAGATTAATGCGATTCTTCTATAGATTAAAGCGATTGAACATCTAAAGATTATGGCGATTCTTCTATAGATTAATGCGATTCTTCTATAGATTAATGCGATTCTTCTATAGATTAATGCGATTCTTCTATAGATTAATGCAATTCTTCTATAGATTAATGCGATTCTTCTATAGATTAGGGCGATTCTTCTGTAGATAGGGTTTTTCTAACAGTACAGATAATGGAGATTCACCCTGTAGGAAGTTGACACTGTCAATGGGTCGAAACAGTTACGAAGGTGTGGCCAACTTCTTTAACGGACTCACCTGCTGCTGTGAATCCGATTGATGTTGCAGACTCTGCTTCTGTTGCTGTTGCTTAGCAATGCCAGTCTGAGTGACAGCAGAAGCCGTGACTTTCGCATCGACAGTTTCAGTCAATGTAAGCGACATCACGGCTCGCTCCAGCGCCGCAATGGCGAGTTGCGAGATGCTCGCGAGTTCCTGACTGCTCATGGAGCAGCCGCCGAGTGGCTTCGCTTCCGCTTGGGCTCGCGGCCGGCTGAGCAGGCGAAGCGAGCCGGTGAAGCCGCGGGGGCACAGGCGGAGTAGCAGGGCGGCCTGCGTTTTTGTGGAAGAAGCGGCTAGGGTTAGGGCTAGGGTTAGGGGGTTAGGGCTAGGGTTAGGGTTAGGGGTTAGGGCTAGGGTTAGGGTTAGGGTTAGGGTTAGGGCTAGGGTTAGGGTTAGGGTAGGGAAAGAATATTATCTGTGGATAGAGATTAGTTACTGGGGAGAATTAGTCAGTAACTGGGGTGAATTAGTCAGTAACTGGGGAGAATTAGTCAGTAACTGGGGAGAATTATTCAGTAACTGGGGAGAATTATTCAGTAACTGGGGAGAATTAGTCAGTAACTGGGGAGAATTATTCAGTAACTGGGGATAATTAGTCAGTAACTGGGGAGAATTAGTCAGTAACTGGGGAGAATTAGTCAGTAACTGGGGTGAATTAGTCAGTAACTGGGGAGAATTAGTCAGTAACTGGGGAGAATTAGTCAGTAACTGGGGAGAATTAGTCAGTAACTGGGGAGAATTAGTCAGTAACTGGGGAGAATTATTCAGTAACTGGGGATAATTAGTCAGTAACTGGGGAGAATTAGTCAGTAACTGGGGAGAATTAGTCAGTAACTGGGGAGAATTATTCAGTAACTGGGGAGAATTAGTCAGTAACTGGGTAGTATTAGTCAGTAACTGGGGAGAATTAGTCAGTTACTGGGTAGAATTTTCACCCAGAGCGTCACTCGCCTCAGCTTCCACATCAAGCAGCGTCACCTCGCAACTCTTCATCCCGGACGCGGCCTCGCCCAGCCTGGCTTGCAGGCGAATCTCTTCGACGCGAACTGTCAGCCGAATCTGCAGCTCGTGAGTGTCCGAGCAGTGCCCGGCCGAGGCGGAGCGGATCTGCGGCGGCAGGCTGCCTACGAGCAGCTTTTCGAATCGGAAAACCTGTGGGAATTTGCAGCGATTTGGATTTAACATCTAGTTGCCACCCGCACCTGCCTCATGGTGTCGAATTTCATCTCAGGTCTTGGGGCCTTGGTCTTGAGGCCTTGGCACCTCAGCTACTCCCCATTGAGCCAATTGGCACCTCAGCAACTCCCCATTGTGAGCCAATTGGCACCTCAGCAACTCCCCATTGAGCCAATTGGCACCTCAGCAACTCCCCATTGAGCCAATTGGCACCTCAGCAACTCCCCATTGTGAGCCAATTGGCACCTCAGCAACTCCCCATTGAGCCAATTGGCATCTCAGCAGCTCCCCATTGAGCCAATTGGCATCTCAGCAACTCCCCATTGTGAGCCAATTGGCACCTCAGCAACTCCCCATTGAGCCAATTGGCATCTCAGCAGCTCCCCATTGAGCCAATTGGCATCTCAGCAACTCCCCATTGTGAGCCAATTGGCACCTCAGCAACTCCCCATTGTGAGCCAATTGGCACCTCAGCTACTCCCCATTGAGCCAATTGGCACCTCAGCAACTCCCCATTGAGCCAATTGGCACCTCAGCAACTCCCCATTGTGAGCCAATTGGCACCTCAGCAACTCCCCATTGAGCCAATTGGCATCTCAGCAGCTCCCCATTGAGCCAATTGGCATCTCAGCAACTCCCCATTGTGAGCCAATTGGCACCTCAGCAACTCCCCATTGTGAGCCAATTGGCACCTCAGCAACTCCCCATTGAGCCAATTGGCATCTCAGCAGCTCCCCATTGAGCCAATTGGCATCTCAGCAACTCCCCATTGTGAGCCAATTGGCACCTCAGCAACTCCCCATTGTGAGCCAATTGGCACCTCAGCAACTCCCCATTGAGCCAATTGGCATCTCAGCAGCTCCCCATTGAGCCAATTGGCATCTCAGCAACTCCTCATTGTGAGCCAATTGGCACCTCAGCAACTCCCCATTGTGAGCCAATTGGCACCTCAGCAACTCCCCATTGAGCCAATTGGCATCTCAGCAGCTCCCCATTGAGCCAATTGGCATCTCAGCAACTCCCCATTGTGAGCCAATTGGCACCTCAGCAACTCCCCATTGTGAGCCAATTGGCACCTCAGCAACTCCCCATTGAGCCAATTGGCATCTCAGCAGCTCCCCATTGAGCCAATTGGCATCTCAGCAACTCCCCATTGTGAGCCAATTGGCACCTCAGCAACTCCCCATTGTGAGCCAATTGGCACCTCAGCAACTCCCCATTGAGCCAATTGGCATCTCAGCAGCTCCCCATTGAGCCAATTGGCATCTCAGCAACTCCTCATTGTGAGCCAATTGGCACCTCAGCAACTCCCCATTGTGAGCCAATTGGCACCTCAGCAACTCCCCATTGAGCCAATTGGCATCTCAGCAGCTCCCCATTGAGCCAATTGGCATCTCAGCAACTCCCCATTGTGAGCCAATTGGCACCTCAGCAACTCCCCATTGTGAGCCAATTGGCACCTCAGCAACTCCCCATTGAGCCAATTGGCATCTCAGCAGCTCCCCATTGAGCCAATTGGCATCTCAGCAGCTCCCCATTGAGCCAATTGGCATCTCAGCAACTCCCCATTGTGAGCCAATTGGCACCTCAGCAACTCCCCATTGTGAGCCAATTGGCACCTCAGCAACTCCCCATTGAGCCAATTGGCATCTCAGCAGCTCCCCATTGAGCCAATTGGCATCTCAGCAACTCCCCATTGAGCCAATTGGCATCTCAGCAGCTCCCCATTGAGCCAATTGGCATCTCAGCAACTCCCCATTGAGCCAATTGGCACCTCAGCTACTCCCCATTGAGCCAATTGGCACCTCAGCAACTCCCCATTGAGCCAATTGGCATCTCAGCAACTCCCCATTGTGAGCCAATTGGCACCTCAGCAACTCCCCATTGAGCCAATTGGCATCTCAGCAGCTCCCCATTGAGCCAATTGGCATCTCAGCAACTCCCCATTGAGCCAATTGGCATCTCAGCAGCTCCCCATTGAGCCAATTGGCATCTCAGCAACTCCCCATTGTGAGCCAATTCGCATCTCAGCAACTCCCCATTGAGCCAATTGGCACCTCAGCAACTCCCCATTGTGAGCCAATTGGCACCTCAGCAACTCCCCATTGAGCCAATTGGCACCTCAGCAGCTCCCCATTGAGCCAATTGGCATCTCAGCAACTCCCCATTGTGAGCCAATTGGCACCTCAGCAACTCCCCATTGAGCCAATTGGCACCTCAGCAACTCCCCATTGTGAGCCAATTGGCATCTCAGCAACTCCTCATTGTGAGCCAATTGACACCTCAGCAGCTCCCCATTGAGCCAATTGGCATCTCAGCAACTCCCCATTGTGAGCCAATTGGCATCTCAGCAACTCCCCATTGAGCCAATTGGCACCTCAGCAACTCCCCATTGTGAGCCAATTGGCATCTTAGCAACTCCTCATTGTGAGCCAATTGACACCTCAGCAACTCCCCATTGAGCCAATTGGCATCTCAGCAGCTCCCCATTGAGCCAATTGGCATCTCAGCAACTCCTCATTGAGCCAATTGGCATCTCAGCAACTCCCCATTGTGAGCCAATTGGCATCTCAGCAACTCCTCATTGTGAGCCAATTGACACCTCAGCAACTCCCCATTGTGAGCCAATTGGCACCTCAGCAACTCCCCATTGTGAGCCAATTGGCATCTCAGCAACTCCTCATTGTGAGCCAATTGACACCTCAGCAACTCCCCATTGAGCCAATTGGCATCTCAGCAACTCCTCATTGAGCCAATTGGCATCTCAGCAACTCCCCATTGAGCCAATTGGCATCTCAGCAACTCCCCATTGAGCCAATTGGCATCTCAGCAACTCCTCATTGAGCCAATTGGCATCTCAGCAACTCCTCATTGAGCCAATTGGCATCTCAGGGAAACGCTTATTCAAAACGATTAGAATTTCTACAAGTCTATTTTCAAATCCAAACCAATTACTTGACTTTGCATCGATGTTTCCACACATTTCTCGTTTATCTGCAGCGAAGAAACTACAAAATTTCTGCTTTTGTAACTCTCCATAACTGCGCTTAATTGCAAGTGTAACTCATTCAGACAATTATACTGCTGTAAAACAACTCATCCCGCTATCAGTTTAGCGCTAATAACACAGTTTAGCGCTAATAACATGTAAAAAGGGAAGCCCACAAAGAGCTTTGACTCTAAGCAAACACTATATATTTACAAAAAAACTTTTGCTTATAGATAAGCTCTCACTGACCGGAAATACTGGATATACAGATACATATATCTATATTATAGATAGACAGACGATAGATAGATAGATAGCTAGCTAGCTAGATAGATAGATAGATAGATAGATAGATAGATAGATAGATAGATAGATAGATAGATAGATCGATCGATAGATAGATAGCTAGCTAGCTAGCTAGCTAGATAGATAGATAGATAGATAGATAGATAGATAGATAGATAGATAGATAGATAGATAGATAGATCGATAGATAGATAGATAGATAGATAGATAGATAGATAGATAGATAGATAGATAGATAGATAGATAGATAGATAGATAGATAGATAGATAGATAGATAGATAGATAGATAGATAGATAGATAGATAGATAGATAGATAGATAGGTAGATAGATAGATAGATAGATAGATAGATAGATAGATAGATAGATAGATAGATAGATAGATAGATAGATAGATACATAGATAGATAGATAGATAGATAGATAGATAGATAGATAGATAGGTAGGTGCACAGACAGACACAAACGAAACGCTATCAGGGGATGAATTATCTTCAGAAAAAACAACGACGACTATTTCTTGTTGATATTTTCGAACACATTTCGCATGTCCACGGAAGGTTATCCCAAAGTGAAGATTCAAGCAGCAGGCCCCAGACGCAAAGGAGACTGACACTGTCCATCTTGTTGGAGGGCCAGTCAACCCCCACAGTCTTCTACCAACCCTGACGAATTCCACTCGGATGTTTTTCTAGGACAGACACAGCCTGAAACCGTCCAAATGTGTTTATTAAAGCCAGCTGGCTCAGTGCTTTTTTAAACTGTGTTCAAGGCAAGGAAACTTCTGCGGAACTTTTCGAATGCTAAAAATGACCACCATATGAGGAATCAGCAATGCGAGGTTTTAAGAGTGTTCTCAGGTGAGATGGGAGAGCGACTCTCAGGTGAGATGGAAGAGCGATTCTCTCGAGAGAACGAAGGACGATTCTCAGGGGAGAAGGAAGGGCGAATCTCAGGGGAGATGGAAAAGCGACTCTCAGGTGAGATGGGAGAGCGATTCCCAGGTGAGATGGGCGGGCGACTCTCAGGTGAGATGGAAGAGCGACTCTCAGGTGAGATGGGAGAGCGACTCTCAGGGGAGATGGGAGAGCGACTCTCAGGTGAGATGGAAGAGCGACTCTCAGGTGAGATGGGAGAGCGACTCTCAGGTGAGATGGGAGAGCGACTCTCAGGTGAGATGGGAGAGCGACTCTCAGGTGAGATGGGAGAGCGACTCTCAGGTGAGATGGGAGAGCGACTCTCAGGTGAGATGGGAGAGCGACTCTCAGGTGAGATGGGAGAGCGACTCTCAGGTGAGATGGGAGAGCGACTCTCAGGTGAGATGGAAGCACGATTCTCAGGTGAGATGGATGGAGCCGCGATTCTTAAGTGAGCCGTTTCCAGCGTGTTTTACTTGCCCGAGGCCTAATTCCTCTACAATCATGATAAGAGTACTTTACTCTGATGGTTGCCATGGCTACACACTTAGGCGGCTTTGTCAGTGCTTTCAGCTTCTGTCGGCATGGGCAGCGGAGGCTCCCAAACGGCAAGCCCTGAGGCCTTATCTGTGCATGGGTTGCGGGGGCATTCAGGTGGGGATTTATGCTAGGCCAGAGGGTAAGAGAGGAGAAGACAGGCAGCGCCCGCGCATATGATGGCTTTAAAAATGGCCAACTAGAAAAACTTCTGCAACAAGCTTGGCTAAAAAAGCAACAAGCCAACTCCTGCGGCCGTGCAACTCCTATAGCGGTGAAGGCTTTTTCACAATACAAAAAAGCAAGTGGTCAGACAGAATCTACGATGCACTTATCTGTCGGGCAGTACGAGTATCAAAAGAACAGGAACCGATTGCAAAGCCAGATCTTTTAGAACACAGCAAAGATCAATAATACGCTCGTAATTAAAGGTGCTAACTAACTTTTAAACAATAGAGCCGTTTTTGTCGCTAAGCCCCCGCAAGTGCGTCTTGTATCTTCAATTTCCTGCGACTTTCTTATCTTTTCCCTCCTCTCATCTGTCTTCTATCGCCCTCACCTGTCTTCTGCCTCTCTCACCTGTCTTCTATGGCCCTCACCTGTCTTCTGTGTCCCTCACCTGTTTTCTGTGTCCCTCACCTGTCTTCTGTGTCCCCACTTGTCTTCTGTGTCCCTCACCTTGTCTTCTATGAACCTCACCTGTCTTCTGTGCACCTCATCTGTCTTCTGTGTCCCTGACCTGTCTTCTCTGTCTCTCACCTGTCTTCTATTGCCCTCACCTGTCTTCTGCCTCTCTCACCTGTCTTCCGTGTCCCTCACCTGTCTTCTGCCTCTCTCACCTGTCTTCTATGGCCCTCACCTGTCTTCTGTGTCCCTCACCTGTTTTCTGTGTCCCTGACTTGTCTTCTCTGTCTCTCACCTGTCTTCTATCGCCCTCACCTGTCTTCTGCCTCTCTCACCTGTCTTCTATGAACCTCACCTGTCTTCTGTGTCCCTCATCTGTCTTCTGCGTCCTTCATCTGTCTTCTGTGTCCCTCACTTGTCTTCTCTGTCTCTCACCTGTCTTCTATCGCCCTCACCTGTCTTCTGCCTCTCTCACTTGTCTTCTATGAACCTCACCTGTCTTCTGCGTCCCTCATTTGTCTTCTGTGTCCCTCACCTGTCTTCTGTGTCCCTCACCTGTTTTTTATATCCCTCACCTGTCTTCTATGCCTCTCAACTGTTTTCTTCACCTCTTATTTGTCTTTTACGAGCTACGCTCCCCCTAGCTGTTGTGCTTCTCACCTGTCTCATATGTCTTTTACGCCTCTACTTATAACTCATTAAGTACCTAAAATCTAATAATCATGCCATAATAAAATATGAAGTTTCTCACCTTAGCAACCTTGTTGCAGCCTCCGTCATCCTCACTAGCCAGCTCGCCAATCGCGTCATTCAATGCAGCAATCCAGCGCTGCTCCAGCAGCCGTGGCAAGGCATCAACGCTGACTGCAGAAGCGGGTGGCGACACAGCGGCGCCGGCTTTATTTAAAAAGAACCACGTGACCAGGGCATTTAGCCAGTCGCAAGTCTCGCCGCCATCGACAGCCGCGGAGGTGGGAGCGAAATCAGTGGGTTCAGACTGGCCGCGACGACTCCGTTGCCATGCCAACAGAGTCAGAATAGCGGCTACTACTAATATTAATAATAATAATACTAGCATAACTCCAGTTGGTGCTGCGGCGACTGCAGCCAAGGTGGAACCAGCAGTTTGTCCGCTACTATGAAGTGCGGCCTTTTGTCGCAGCATATTCTTTAGCTCTAATCAGTTTATGAGATCATCTTGCTATGTAGTTGCCAATTTAATTCCAAATTAATGACATGGCTTGGCCAGAGTGATGGTCAAACTCGAGGCGGCATGAAATTATTTGAAAAATGTAAGGCTGCATGAATAAAATAATAAGGGATTGAGGCTGGGGGCTAACCAATAGTGTACTTTTAATCAAGTTATGGGTGGCAGAGACGCGGCAGTCAGACCATTTCTACTATTGCTGCACTGGGTAAAACTATTTCCTACATACTAAAAATGAAATGTCTGTAGCTATGCGATAGATTTCAGAAAAATTGGCTCAACCGATTTTCTTCAAACTTGCACCATTCGATCAGAAATTTTCCTGGGACGGTACATGCATCTTGGCTAAGAAATTGCTTAATTTTAAAGGGATTAAATATTCGAAAAACATGCTTTTTTGCAAAGGTCAAGCAGCTCTTTTGACCTGGAATGCATTGTAAGAATGCTAGAGAAAAAACTGACTGGCTCAATTCCGATTGTGATAAAGATTGCATCACAACAAGTTGAAAACAGTGCCGAAGAAATGCACACACGACTTGATTAAAATTGCGTAACCACATTGCTTACTTGAATTGAGACTGATACTGGCTGACTGAGAAATTGATTATGTCATAACTTTCTACTCCAATTGACTTGCTGTAAGAATTGAATTATAAGGGCCACAATTCTTGTTCTCCAAATGAAAAGAGATAGCCCAGATGCGAACAGACTGGGATGCTAATGTAGTGACCTGGGTTCGAATCTTAGAAGTGCAAAAAGATTTTTTTATTAAAAAACATTAAAAACACAAAACTGCTAAACATAAAAGTAGCACAATGTCAAACATAGAAGAGCCACCATGTTGAACATTAAAGAGCCACCATGTCAAGCATAAAAGAGCCACCATGTCGAGCATAAAAGAGCCACCATGTCAAACATTAAAGAGCCACCATGTCAAACACTAAAAAGCCACCATGTCAAACATATACGTGACTCCATGCCAAATATATACATGACTCCATGCCAAACACATACATGACTCCATGTCAAACATTAAAGAGCCACCATGTCACACATTAAAGAGCCAACATGTCAAACATTAAAGAGCCACCATGTAAAGCATATATGTGAATCCATGCCAAATATATACATGACTCCATGTCTAACACATACGTGACTCCATGTCAAACATTAAAGAGCAACCCTGTCCAACGTTAAAGAGCCACCATGTCGAACATTAAAGAGCCACAATGTAGAACATTAAAGAGCCACAATGTAGAACATTAAAGAGCCATGATGTCAAACATTAAAAAGCCACAATGTCAAACATTAAAGAGCCACCATGTCGAAGATTAAAGAGCCACAATACGTAGAACATTAAAGAGCCACAATGTAGAGCATTAAAGAGCCACAATTTAGAGCATTAAAGAGCCACCATGTAGAACATTAAAGAGCCACAATTTCGAACAATAAAGAGCCACCAAGTCGAATATTAAAGAGCCACTATGTCTAACATTAAAGAGCCACCATGTCGAACATTAAAGAGCATCATGTCAAACAATAAAGAGCCACCATGTTGAACATTAAAGAGCCACCATGTCAAATATTAAAAGGCCACAATGTAGAACATTAAAGAGCCACAATGTTGAACATTAAAGAGCCACTATGTCAAATATTAAATAGCCACCATGTGAAACATAAAAGAGCCACCATGTCAAACATTAAAGAGCTACCATGTCAAACATTAAAGAGCCACCATATCGAACACTAAAGAGCCACCATGTAAAACATATACATATGACTCCATAACAAACATTAAACAGCCACCATTTCGAACATTAAAGAGCCACCATGTCGAACATAAAAGAGCCACCATGTCAATCATTAAAGAGCCACCATGTCAAACATTTAGGAGCCACCATGTAAAACAAAAGAGCCACCATTTCGAACATTAAAGAGCCACCATGTCAAACATTTAAGAGCCACCATGTCAAACATTTAAGAGCCACCATGTCAAACCTAAAAGAGCCACCATGTCGAACATAAAATAGCTACCATGTCAAACATTAAAGAGCCACCATGTCAAACATTTAACAGCAACCATGTCAATTATATATGTGTCTTTATGTCAAACATTGAAGAGCCACCATTTCTAACATTAAGGAGCCACCATGTCAAACATTTAAAAGCCATCTTGTCAAACATTAAATAGCCACTTTGTCGAACATTAAAGAGCCACTGTGTCAAACATAAAAGAGCCACCAGGTTGAACATTAAAGAGCCACCATGTCAAACAATAAAGAGCCACAATGTCAAACTTAAAAGAGCCACCATGTCAGACATTAAAAAGTCATCGTTTCAAACATAAAAGAGTTGCCATGTAGAACATAAAAGAGCCACCATGTAAAACATAAAATTTACACAATTTCAAACGTAAAAGTAAGCGAATTTTAAAGAAGCCACTATAATGCTAAGGAAATTGTCGCACTAGCTACTTATTGTCTGGTGGATGCTTGCTATTTGGGGATGCTATTTATGTAGGGGATGCTTGCTATCTGGGGGATGGTTGCTATCTGAGGGATGCTTGCTATCTGAGGGATGCTTGCTTTCTGAGGGATGCTTGCTATCTGGGGGATGCTTGCTATCTGGGGGATGCTTGCTATCTGGGGGATGCTTGCTATCTGGGGGATGCTTGCTATCTGGGGGATGCTTGCTATCTGGGGGATGCTTGCTATCTGAGGGATGCTTGCTATCTGGGGGATGCTTGCTATCTGGGGGATGCTTGCTATCTGGGGGATGCTTGCTATCTGGGGGATGCTTGCTATCTGGGGGATGCTTGCTATCTGGGGGAAGCTTGCTATCTGGGGGATGCTTGCTATCTGGGGGATGCTTGCTATCTGGGGGATGCTTGCTATCTGGGGGATGCTTGCTATCTGGGGGATGCTTGCTATCTGGGGGATGCTTGCTATCTGGGGGATGCTTGCTATCTGAGGGATGCTTGCTATCTGGGGGATGCTTGCTATCTGGGGGAAGCTTGCTATCTGGGGGATGCTTGCTATCTGAGGGATGCTTGCTATCTGGGGGATGCTTGCTATCCGGGGGATGCTTGCAATCTGGAGGATGCTTGCTATCTGGGGGATGCTTGCTGTCTTGGGATGATTTCTTTTTGCATTGCACTTCCTTTGAGTATTTTGTCTGTTTTCTTTGTGAAGGCTTTTTTTGGCTATCTTTTTGTTACTTGTAGAGAACAGAGGTTCTATAGAGATGTCCCCCAACGGGGGGCGAAGATTGCTAGTCCTACATACTAAAAATGAAATGTCTGTAGCTATGCGATAGATTTCAGAAAAATTGGCTCAACCGATTTTCTTCAAACTTGCACCATTCGATCAGAAATTTTCCTGGGACGGTACATGCATCTTGGCTAAGAAATTGCTTAATGTTAAAGGGATTAAATATTCGAAAAACATGCTTTTTTGCAAAGGTCAAGCCAAATTTTTGACTTGAAATGCATTGTAGGAATGCTAGAGAAAAAACTGACTGGCTGAATTACGATCGTGATAAAGGTTGCATCAAAACAAGTTGAAAAAAAGTGTCAAAGAAATGCACACACAACTTGATTTAAATTGCGTAACCATATTGCTAACTTGAATTGAGACTGATACTGGCTGACTGAGAAATTGATTATGTCACAACTTTCTACTTCAATTGACTTGCTGTAAGAATTGAATTATAAGGGCCACAATTCATGTTCTCCAATGGAAAAGAGATAGCCGGATGCAAACAGACTGGAATGCTAATGTAGCGACCTGGGTTCGAATCTTAGTAGTGAAAAATGTTTTTTTTATTAAAACACCTTAAAAAACACAAAATTCTAAACATTAAAGAGCCACCATTTCAAACATTAAAGAGCCACAATGTCAAACATTTAAGAGCCACCATTTCAAACCTAAAAGAGCCACCATGTCGAACATTAAAGAGCCACCATGTCGAACATAAAAGAGCCACCATATCAAACATAAAAGAGTTACCATGTCAAACATTAAAGAGCCACCATGTCGAACATTAAAGAGCCACAATGTCAAACATTAAAGAGCCACCATTTCAAACCTAAAAGAGCCACCATGTCGAACATTAAAAAGCCACCAACTCAAACATTAAAAAGTCACCATGTCAAACATTAAAGAGCCGCCATGTCAAACATAAAACAGACACCATTAAGAACATTAAAGAGCCACCATGTCGAACATTAAAGAGCCAGATGTCAAACATAAAAGAGGTCCATGTCAAACATTAAAGACCCACCAGGTCAAACATGAAAGTGCCACCATGTCAAATATTAAAAAGCCACCATGTCAAACATTAAAGAGCCACCAGGTCAAACATGAAAGTGCCACCATATAAAACAGTAAAGAGCCACCATGTCAAACATTAAAGAGCCACCAGGTCAAACATATACATGACTCCATGTCAAACATTAAAGAGCCACCATGTCGAACATAAAAGGGCCACCATGTCAAATATTAAAGAGCCACCATGTCAAACATTAAAGAGCCACCAGGTCAAACATGAAAGTGCCACCATGTAAAACATTAAAGAGCCACCATGTCGAACATTTAAGAACCACCATGTCAAACATAAAATAGCCACCATGTGAAACATATAGGTGACTCCATGTAAAACATTAAAGAGCTACCATATCAGACATATACATGACTCCATGTCAAACATATACGTGACTCCATGTTAGACATTAAAGAGCCACCATGTCGAACATTAAAGAGCCAACGTGTTAAAAATACAAGAGCCACCATGTCAAACATATACATGACTCCATGTCAAACATTGAAGAGACACCATGTCGAACATAAAAGAGCCACCATGCAAAACATAAAAGAGCCACCATGGCAAACATATACATGACTCTATGTCGAACAATCAAGAGCCACCATGTCAAACATATACATGACTCCATGTCAAACGTTAAAGAGACACCATGTCAAACATTAAAGAGCCACCATGTCAAACATTTAAGAGCCACCAGGTCAAACATGAAAGTGCCACCATGTAAAACATTAAAGAGCCACCATGTCAAACATATACGTAACTCCATGTCAAACATTGAAGAGACCCCATGTCAAACATTAAAGAGCCACCACGTCGAACATAAAAGAGCCACCATGTAAAACATATACGTAACTCCATGTCAAACATTGAAGTGACACCATGTCGAACATAAAAGAGCCACCATGTCGAACATTAAAGAGCCACCATGTCGAACATAAAAGAGCTACCATGTCAAACATTAAAGAGCCACCATGTTAAACATAAAAGAGCCATCATGTCAAACATATAAGTGACTTTATGTCGAACATTAAAGAGCCACCATGTCTAACATTAAAGAGCCACCATGTCGAACATTAAAGAGCCACCATGTCAAAAATTAAAGAGCCACCATGTCTATCATTAAAGAGCCATCATGTCAAACATTAAAGAGCTACTTTGTCTAACATTAAAGAGCCACCATGTCAAACATTAAAGAGCCACCATGTCAAACATTAAAGAGCCACCATGTCAAACATAAAAGAGCCACCTTTTTGAACATTAAAGAGCCACCATTTCGAACATTAAAGAGCCACCATTTCGAACATTAAAGAGCCACCATGTCAAACATAATAGAGCCACCATGTCAAACATTAAAAAGCCACTTTGTCAAACATAGAAGAGCCCCCATGTCAAACATAGAAGAGCCCCCATGTCAAACATAGAAGAGCCCCCATGTCAAACATAGAAGAGCCACTATGTCAGACATTGAAAAGCCACCGTATCAAACATAAAAGAGTTACCATGTACGAGCGTAGAACATAAAAGAGCCACCCTGTTAAACATAAAAGATACATATCTTATACATACATATAAAAAAACATAAAAGAGCCGCTATAATGCTAAGGAAATTGTCGCACTAGCTACTTATTGTCTGGTGGATGCTTGCTATTTGGGGATGCTATCTATCTTGGGGATGCTTGCTATCTGGGGGATGCTTGCTATCTGGGGGATGCTTGCTATCTGGGGGATGCTTGCTATCTGGGGGATGCTTGCTATCTAGGGGTTGCTTGCTATCTGGGGGATGCTTGCTATCTGAGGGATGCTTGCTATCTTGGGGATGCTTGCTATCTGGGGGATGCTTGCTATCTGGGGGATGCTTGCTATCTTGGGGATGCTTGCTATCTGGGGATGCTTGCTATCTTGGGGATGCTTGCTATCTTGGGGATGCTTGCTATCTTGGGGATGCTTGCTATCTGGGGGATGCTTGCTATCTGGGGGATGCTTGCTATCTGGGGGATGCTTGCTATCTGGGGGATGCTTGCTATCTTGGGGATGCTTGCTATCTGGGGGATGCTTGCTATCTGGGGGATGCTTGCTATCTGGGGGATGCTTGCTATCTGGGGGATGCTTGCTATCTGGGGGATGCTTGCTATCTGGGGGATGCTTGCTATCTTGGGGATGCTTGCTATCTGGGGGATGCTTGCAATCTGGGGATGCTTGCTATCTTGCGGATGCTTGCTATCTGGGGGATGCTTGCTATCTTGGGGATGCTTGCTATCTGGGGGATGCTTGCTATCTGGGGGATGCTTGCTATCTTGGGGATGCTTGCTATCTGGGGGATGCTTGCTATCTGGGGGATGCTTGCTATCTGGGGGATGCTTGCTATCTGGGGGATGCTTGCTATCTTGGGGATGCTTGCTATCTTGGGGATGCTTGCTATCTGGGGGATGCTTGCTATCTGGGGGATGCTTGCTATCTGGGGGATGCTTGCTATCTGGGGGATGCTTGCTATCTGGGGGATGCTTGCTATCTTGGGGATGCTTGCTATCTGGGGGATGCTTGCAATCTGGGGGATGCTTGCTATCTTGCGGATGCTTGCTATCTGGGGGATGCTTGCTATCTTGGGGATGCTTGCTATCTGGGGGATGCTTGCTATCTGGGGGATGCTTGCTATCTGGGGGATGCTTGCTATCTTGGGGATGCTTGCTATCTGGGGGATGCTTGCTATCTGGGGGATGCTTGCTATCTGGGGGATGCTTGCTATCTGGGGGATGCTTGCTATCTGGGGGATGCTTGCTATCTGGGGGATGCTTGCTATCTGGGGGATGCTTGCTATCTGGGGGATGCTTGCTATCTGGGGGATGCTTGCTATCTGGGGGATGCTTGCTATCTTGGGGATGCTTGCTATCTGGGGGATGCTTGCTATCTGGGGGATGCTTGCTATCTGGGGATGCTTGCTATCTGAGGGATGCTTGCTATCTGGGGGATGCTTGCAATCTGGGGGATGCTTGCTATCTTGGGGATGCTTGCTATCTGGGGGATGCTTGCTATCTTGGGGATGCTTGCTATCTGGGGGATGCTTGCTATCTGGGGGATGCTTGCTATCTGGGGGATGCTTGCAGTCTTGGGATGATTTCTTTTTGCAATGCACTTCATTTGAGCAGTTTGTCTGTTGTCTTTTTGAAGGATTTTTGGCTGTCTTTTTGTTACTTGTAGAAAACAGAGATTCTATCCAGATGTCCCCCATCGGGGGGCGAAGATTGCTAGTTTTCATAGGCCTAAAACTCTTAAAGTTAGATTAGGTTACTAAGCCATATACCTGTATATAAATGTTTTTCATATTTCATTTTGAGGTAGTTTACAGTTCAAATAATCTTGATTTAATCATATTAAAATAGTTTTCCTAAATAAAAATTTACTAAAAGGGTATAGTATTTACTAATAATAAGTTTTCCATCTCAAATTAAAATGAATTAAAGTGAAAAACGAAGTAAGTCAATTAGAATTTAAAAACAACTTGTCAGTTTATAGAAGAATTGAATGGACTTATAGCTATAGTGGCAAATATAGTTATAGTAACAGAATAAGTAATAGGTAAAACATATTTTTATTTCTATCTAGTATATACAGTATCCTAGGATGCAACAAATATCAGTTTTTACTGAAACATACTGAATAAATAGTACACATTTAGTACATTTACATTGCATTCTACAATAATTAACCATGAAGTCATGAACACATAATTTGTTTGACAGTTTGTCTAACAGTATCTGTTAGACAGATTTGTTTAGCAGTATCTTAAAGTAATTTTTCAGTCAAAATTATTTATAAATAGCTATCTCACTCTTCACGAGGCAAAATGGTCACTGGTGAGTCAAATTTTTATGAGATTTTCTAGTTTAAAGCTCAAACCAATATTTTTTTCTGTTGTACGAGTTAAAACCAGAAGTACGAGTATGCAATAAGAGTCTAAAACAGCAAATTGCTTCGTAAATCGAATTCTGCAGAGCGTTTCTTTGAACTTCTATGCTATTGTACTCATATAAATCTATATTGGCTTACCAGCTACAGCCATCTAACAGGCTACGGTGTTTTAATATGCACATAATACAATATAAAAATGACAAAACATTCGAAAACAAAACTGTTGTTGAAAGCATATTTCGCGGAAAGTATTAATCTTGAATCCACCATAATCAAAATATTTGGGAAAAAGAACTTGTTGCGCATACAATGTTTCGTTAACAATTACAGTATACTGATATATAAGAACCAGATTGTCAACATTTTCAATAAAAAAAGATTTATCCTCATTTTCATTGATTAAATTTTTGATTTCTACTTTAAAATTTAAACTAGTGTATTACATGAAAATCGGTAGCTAGCATTTCATTCCTTATGTATTCTATAACGCCAAATGATGCAGTTTACCGTAACATAAAGACATACTATATACATAAGGATCCAGGATCGTCTACCGGACTATTCGTCTGCACTAGCTGTATGGCCGGTGGTCTGTTCCTCTGGCGATGCTGAATTGTGGGTAGTAATTGATGGAATAATAATATCATTGCAACTATGATTACCAATTTACCAATGGGCAAGTGCGGTTTTTTGTTGTAAATGGGAAGATTGGTAATCGTTGTTGCAATGATATTATTTATTTATCATTTGCTATCCACAATTTAGCATCGACAGAGGAGTGGACCACTGGTCATTTAACTAGTGCAGAAAGGCCTACTAGTACTAGGCCTAGTAAGTTACTAAGGGTAGGGCCTAATGGCTAGAGTTCCGGCACTGGAACCCATTTTCTAACAGCTGGGGATCCGGCAGTGCCATATAGAAGCATATAAAGACTGCTAAGAACATATCTTAAGAAGTCTGAATAGTACTTTATGCTTAGAAGCATCTCGTCTTGAATCAAGTATCATATTGACATTGTCTTAAATTTTAATCTAGAACAAAATCTCAATATCAGCCACCTGTAGAAAGAAAAATATTTTTTTTTATCTATTGACTATATTATAATGGCACTGCCAGATCTGTAGCTGTTAGAAAATGGGTTCCTCTAGCCATTATCATTACTAAGTTAGGTATTATTTTACTAAATAATTTAATTATATATGCCATATGGCGCAGGCTATTTTTTTATAGAATTATAAAAACTTGTTTCAAGGAAGAAAATATTGTTATTTGTTATTTTACTTAGGCCTAATTTGACCTGGGCCCTAATTATTTGATCTTTATCATTGATCTAAAAATGACGTTTTTTCATTATTTTTTGTCACTGTATAAATAATAGACAAAAAGTACACATATTTAATTAATTTCAAAAAACATTTATTTGCAATTGCATTTTCAAAATTTCAATAGTATTAAACTATAGAACTATTAGGAACTTAAAAAATTGTATTGCAAGCTACCAAAAATACTATTGAAAATATTGGCTTGTGACTCTAAGTCTAACTATAGTAAAAAATGCAGTAAGTTTCACTTAATTTTCTGGCATAAATAGGCTATTTCTTTGGTGCACTTGGCATATCTAGAGCAAAGGGAGAAATGAAGGCTTATAACTTAGTGCAGTTTGTAAGGAGTCAAGTGAGATTTTAAAAGTTTAGATTTTGTTGCTTTTTTTCTTTCTATCAGATAAATCTAGTTTGTATGAGTAAAATGAAATCTCATTTATAAAAACTAATCAAGGGATAAAAAAGTTATTCTTGTGTCCTTTTTGTCTATTTTTTTAATGCTTTTTTCCCATAAGGCCCTATAATCAATTGTGACAGGAAGACAAAAAACCTAGGAAAAGTGTTTGTAACTTAATGTTTAACTTAATGGATTTTTAAAATATAGTATAACTTTTACCTATGCTATAGTATAGTGTCCTGCGCATATCCAAAAATAATGAGGAAACTTTTAAGGGAAATACGTGCATTATTGCATTCACCTCAAATGAAAAACTGAGGGAGGTTCATCTTAAAATTCATTTCTGAGAAAATCTGTACATGAGATACATTAATAAAAATTTGCTGCATCTTATTAAACATAAAATTCTACATTAAAAAACAATGCTAGCAAGGGGGAAGAGGGCACCAAAATGAACATCTGAAAAAAGTCACAAAGTTTTTAATGCAGTTTTGTAAGAGAAAAAAAATCTTCCTTAAAAAACTTTCAATAAATACTTTATTCTATGTTCTTTCTTCCTAAAAGTTTTGTTTCTCTATATTCCAATGCTTTGAAGAATTTCAAATTTGCCATAAGTAGTCATTTTTTTGTTTTGGTCACATGGGCATTTTATGTAACAAAATTCACAAACTTTGATTGTGTATAACTTTCAGACCACTTTACTGATTGGCCTGTGTGGCCACTCTTTGGAAAGTATAATTTGTGATCTTTTTAAATATATTTGGTTCTATTAATATGTTTGTTTTAACATTGATTTTTTTCTTCCAAAAGGAGTACCATTTTGTCAATTTTTCCTTTTTTAGTTTTTTAATATAGCTCACAGGACTCCCTATAGTTAGGGCATGGTTAAGGTCTAAGATTCCTTTGATTAATAATTAGGCTTAATTTACAAATATTGCTGATTTTGTGATACATAATTATTTGCCTCTATGCTTATGAAAGTTTGTTATAATTTTAAAAATTTTATAATAATCATTAATTTTATTATGAACATCCATATACTAAAAATGGTCTGTCTGTGGGTGTGCAATCAATTTTAGCAAAATGAGACCATTCTAAATTCAAATTCAATTCAATTTGGATAAAAATAATGCCATTGCAAATGTTTAAGTCTAGATTCTATAAGTAGGCACTAAGCCTAACAAATTTAAAAAGTTTTAAAAGTTTTTTAAAATTTGTTTTTTTTATATGATAATCATATTTTGCCACATGGTACAAGGAATAAAATTGCTTTGGCATATAGCAAATAAGCAAAAAATAAAGAAAATTTATTCTGACACACTGCATTTGCTTGACTATGGGCTTTTGATTCTCTAATACCCAAGAAGTATTGTCAATAGTATCGTAGCATTAAGACATTGGTAAAATTCCATTTTTGCTATGGATATGGTTATAGGAAGTTATAGGTAGAGAGGTTTTTTTGTAAAACATAGATATAGATATGAATATGGTTATGGGAACACATACTTCCTTTATTTAGTTTCTATATCTAGTAATACCACTTAATTGAGAGTTGAGAGACCATTGGAGCTATTGATTTAATAGTGTTAGGGTAGTAAAAATAAATGAATGTGTTGCCAGCTTCAAAGTGAGGGGAACTCATAAGTCCCTAGAATTTAGGACTCAAGCATTAACATAGATTGTCAATACCATGTCCTTATGGTTGGGTGGTAAGGGCTAAAGAATTAAGATGAATGTTTTCACTTTCCAGGGGAAGCTCTTAAGTCCCTGCATAGATTTAGGGACTTATCAACAGAGTTTGGATACCATATGCACATTGTATTTGGTTGGTAGGGGCTAATATTAAGATGAGTCTTTTCAATTTTAATGCAGGAGGAACTCTTAAGTCCTTATGGTTGGGGACTTAAACAACAGAGTTTTGATGCAGTGTGCACATTGGGGTTGGTGCAACTAAAGTTAGGACATGAATGTTTTCACTTTCAATCGGAGTTCTTAAATCCCTGGGGTGGGGTTGGGATAAGATAATTTTTTTCATCTTCAATATGAGTAGAACTCTTAAGTCCTTAGAATTGGGGACTCAAGCAACAAAGATATAAATGTTTGACACTACACAAACATTGATGTTGGAATAGGGCTGGGGGTTAGAGAACATCCAAGATGAGAAGGCTTGAAAATATTACTGAGAGGTCATCAGAAGTAATGTTTAAAAATTAAGGGTAGTACTTGGCACTGTCAATGCTCTTTAAAGAAAAGAAAATTTGAAAAACTGATATAATCATATATCTAAAATTATCCATTGTAAAATGATTTATAACTGGCAAAGGCATGCATTATTTTCTAGAAAATGTATTTTAGCTCACTAAATGAAGTAAAATGCGAGAGTAACTATATATGTCTTAAGAGATGTAAACTCCTCGTCAGCTAAATAGTGCTATATTGCTAGTACTATAATAACAAACTTTTAATTTTATATACAAATAAGAATTTAAGCTCTAAAGCCACTAGTCATGAGCATTGACTGTTGATAACTTCCTACTTCAACCGTGGATTTGTTGCTAAATTTTATTAAAACCCGACAGCCAAAAATGGCCGCCGCTAATCTTGAGAACCGCCTAGCCGGCGCACTGGACCCGGACATTGCCAGCCACGTGGCCGCTTACATGGCCAATATGTCCGATCGTTCGGACGCGCTCGAATATCTAGCCGAATTTATCGATCATTCGAATCCTAAACACGCCGCTTTGCTAGCCGAACTTCGCACCGAATGGCTGGCAAAGCCGGCTGCTACTGCTGCTCAAGCGTCCGCTTCCATTCGTCTCACCCCTCAAGTTGCTCAAGCTGCTTCTGTAGGCTTGGAGAAGAAACCTATTGACCCGGTTTCGTCTGCTGCCGGCTCCACTAGCCGCAGGAGTGGTGACAAGTTTGTGCCTTTATTCAGCGAACTGGGCGACCAGATTGCCGTAGCCATGCTGCCAGGCCGGCACAGATGCGACTGCGTTGCTACAAAGCACAGCCTAATTAACAATTGCCTTGGCTGCGGCAGGATTGTCTGCCAGCAGGAGGGCTCAGGGCCTTGCATGTTCTGCGGAGAATTAGTGGCTAGCAAGGCTGAGACTGAGGTGAGCAGCACGGGCTTTTCTAGCCTCAAATAGTATTTTTGGTTTCTCTAGGGCCAGGGGTTGTAGCCTAGTGGTTAGAGCGTCGGAATCGCTATTGAAAGGTCAGGGGTTCGATTCTCAACTCAATCGGACGCTTAACTCTGCATTGCTTCAGTTCACCCAGCTGTAAATTGGGTTACCTGCATTAGCTGGGATAATTGAGGGTATGTGTGGCGACCCTCCCCCAAACCTCCCCCATTCCTTGGACTGAACAGCCGTACGCAGCCTTCAGATGCGTCGCGCAATAACTGCGGCTGAGCTGTCGGTTGCACATCAGGTCAGGTGTAGGGCAGGTGTAATAAATTATGTTATAATTAGTATTAGGGCCAAAAAATAAAGAAGCCATCTTAGAGGGGTCAAGCGGGTCAACTGCCTCCATGGTTACAATGTTTTCTAGAAAGGAGGTCTCGTTTAGAAGCCTGCGTCAATAATATGGGGCTGTATTGATGCTTTTAATGTTTCTTCTTTTTTTGGAGACCTTTGAAAATGGGCGTTGCCGCCCATTCCACCGCTAACCTCTGGCGACCACGGGCAGCAGCTGGTGCTGCGGTGACGCGCAGGGAGATCCGGTGGTACCGGTGTCTGCAGCCCTCCGGAGAATCCAGGAGGTGGATGGTCGCTCGCCCGGTAGCCCTCAGGTAGCGGACGAGCTGGCAGAGATTCTCGGGGCTGAAAACGTCGGAAAGGTCCGGGTTTGGGCCGAGGTAGGTGAGCTGTCCTGAGTAAAGACGGAGCATTCACAGATGAAGTGCTCTGCATTCTCAACACCGAAGAGGCAGAATGGGCAAACTATAGCTCGTTTTTTCTTACTTGAAGTAGTTGAATTGTGTTAGACTAGCTGAGCTCCCTATTGCTGCATTAGTGTTTCGTAGGCTAAGAGCTATCGAATTATATATATATATTAAAAATTCATGACTTTTAGCTGCTGGTATGCAGCCAACTTATGCTGAGCAGTTTGTTTTTTTACAGCCAGTAGCCAGTTGATTCCGGAGAGTATGGTTTCTATCACTGAACTCATCCCATAACCCAGCTTTCCCTCTGCCCCTCAGTCCACATGAAGTTTCAATACTTCTGCCCTCTCCCGGCGTCACACTCTCTCCAACTCTTGGTCCGTTAAACCTCACTGTATAAATTTGATAGATTTAGCAGCTCAACTATCAAAGTCTTATGTGAGCAATTTTAACAACAAAGTTATACACAAAGCATGACTTTGACTGCAAGTCTGTCACTGGCCGAATCAACTGCCGCCTGCAGTGCCAACAGTCGCTGGTGTGAATACCCAACTATCCAATGCTTGAATGCGAGCCTGGCCCTGATTAAATGGCATTCGATGACAAGCCTGTGATGTGTTCCTTACTACCAAGACCTTCTCAGCAATCAAGGAACAATCACGTCTAGCTACTTGCTAGGCAACCCAGTTATCAATCAAAGGTACTTCTTACCTTGACGTCGTTTGGAGATATCTCTTCTGTAGACTTCGAGTAGATCTCGCGTGGATCTCTGTGATCTCGTAGATCAGGCGCCTTGATTCTTCAGTTGCTCTGGTTCTGGTTCTTCTTGTACTTCCGATGAGGTTCCTTCCGGCCGGTGTCTTCAGTCAAGACCAATCAGAGGCCTCGTATTAACAATGGGATCCCTGCGCCAAATAGCGGTTTCTGTTAAGCCTTCTTCTTCTAGAAGTGCCTCTATGCACTCTAGGTAATGCGGATATCTCTAGTAGCTCCTCTAAGATCTACTAGGGTAGTCCTTCAGGCGACTACAGCCAATAGAGTCTCAACAGACTCAACTAGACTCAAGTAACACTGGACTTGAGCGAGACGTCTCAACAACAGGCGCAAATAAAAAAGGCTTACCGCAACAACTCGACCAAGTCTTGCCTTTGACTGGGCGACCAGGTAGTCTTCCTAAAGACAACCTCTTCGAAGCTTCTCCTATCGTCGGGAGTTGACTCCGGGTGCGCTTTGGACCGCTTATATTTATAGATGATTCGGTAGTCCAAAAATAACATCATGACTCATGTGTTGCGCTATAAGGGGTAACATGACTCATCGTGTGTTATAAATAGTAACATGATTCATTGTGCTGCTATAAATAGTAACATGATTCATTTCTAAAGTTTAGGTGCGCATGCGTGCACTTACTTACTTATAGTAGCATCCTACGATTGTCAATTTACTTTTTTTGTGGGAGGTAGAACACTCTACACCTGCAGAGCTGCTTATTTAAAGCTAGTTGCCAGCCAGACTCAATAGAAGATCCACTGTTGCAGTGGAACAGGCAGACAGGCGTGTGCTCGCTATTCCAATACCAGCAGATATGCAGAGCCGCTAGCAGTGCTGTGGTAAGCGACTGTTCAACTTATCGGCTTCAAGCACTGGCCACCTGCGATGCTTCTGTGTCAATTGGCTCTCCATTGATTGGCGTGGCTGGCTGGTAGGCGGCACAGGCTGAGCAATCTTGTGTGTGTGCCAGCCTGAGCCCAGCAACTATCAGTTTGAAAGCACCAATCTGCTTTGGACAGATGAAAGCGCCACATTTGACGGCTCAACTTCTTACGGTCTGCTGAGGAATGAGCACTTTGTTTCTAAAAATAGTTTTGTCAAATTTCACCTGGCTGAAACGCGTGCCGAAAGTTCAACCGTTCATTGAGGCCGTGTCCTGCGCTGACTACTCCTTTGGACCTCATCTGTGGGAATTCGGCAAAGCTAATTAACTCTATTTTAATAAGAGCTGGACCAGTGTCTAAAGGCACCGATTTTGCATTGTTCTCGGATGCGTCTGCCTTGCCGCAACCTGCAGATTATCCCTCAGATGCAACCTGCAGATTATCCCTCAGATGCAACCTGCAGATTATCCCTCGGATGCAACCTGCAGATTATCCCTCAGATGCAACCTGCAGATTATCCCTCAGATGCAACCTGTGTGCACAAAAAAATCCCCATTTGCAGCTCAAGGCCGCTCAGCCAACTCAGATCCAGCAGCGGACCAGTCCGGCTCATCCGCCGCTCCCAGCTGGTCAGTCGAGGATTTCCCGCTGGCAAATCCCTCCATTGCCTGTCCGCCTCAGTTTGCCCGATGACCAGAATGCCTGGATTGATGTTGGCATAAGTGCCGGGCCTACCAATGTCACTAGTAGCCTGTTCTTAGGCCGAAGAATGCTCGAAGTCCTATCGCTTGACCGTACTCGTGTTTTTATATTGCTCTTGGCCACAGATTATCGTCCAACAACCACTAATCTTGAGGGAGTTGTCAGCGCTGTGGCAATAGCCAATGTGTCCATGTCCCTCCTCTTTTGTCTCCTTATCTTCTCTCTCATCATTTCTCTCACCTCTCATCTCTTCCTCTTCTCTCTCTATACACCACCGACCCCTGGTTTAAGCAGCCTATAACCGAATAACGTGCGAATTCAACCTGTTAAATACATTATTCTTTTTTGGGACCCGTTATAATTGAAATTTGTTATTTTTCCCTAGAACTTAAATAGACGAAGCATAAAATAACTTTGTCTGGTCCAGTAGTGAGATTTCCTAACTAACTATAAGCTGATAAGTCTAACTGTACTTTTGCAACTAATATAACGCCTATATAATAAGACTACGAGTATATTGGTTGTAGTCTAGTAGTAGTTAAAGTGCCGGACTTACGACTTAAAGGGCGGGTGTTCGATTCTCAATTCACTCAGAACAATTTCTGTCCTTAAGCAAGACACTTAACTCTGCATTGCTTCAGTTCACCCAGCTGTAAAATGGATGCCAGCATTAGCTGGGGTAATTGAGGGTGTGTGGCGACCCCCCAGTCCTTAGACTGAACAGCCGTACGCAGCCTTCAGATGCGCTGCGCAATAGCTGCGGCTGAGCTGTCGGTTGCACATTTGGCCATTAGGCCGCGTATAATCAATAATAATAATTAATAATAATAATAATAATATTAAACTTCTACGTCAGATCCTGGCTCGCGGCTCTAAGAAAAGCGACCAACTGCGTCGCCAGCTAATGTCGGCAGTCTCGGCGTCGACGCCGCCTGACGATGCCGCCCTTGACGCCGCGCTGGCGGTGAAGCAGAAGCTGCTAGAATATGACCGGAATAGCGCCAGGCGTACCAAGGTTATCGACGATCAGATGGATTATTTTGAGTCCGACGGCGCCGTTTGGTTGTCGGACGCTGAAAAGTCGAAATTGCGCCAGCGCGAGTCGGAAATCCGGCAGCAGAGACACAAGTCCCGGCTGGAGCGTCGCTGGTGTACGATTTTGCCGGCCGGTGTCTGGTTGACGATCCGGATCCCGCCGCGCAGGGCCACATCGACCCCGAGCAGGACGATGTGCTGCGCGAGATTGCCGAGGCCAGGACTCGTGCTGGTCAGTGGACACTGAGATTAACCCTCAGGTGCAACTGTAGAGATTAATCCTCAGGTGCAACTGTAGAGATTAACCTTCAGATGCAAACCTGCAGACACAGAGAGTAATCCTCAGATGCAACCTGCAGATTATCCCTCAGATGCAACCTGCAGATTATCCCTCAGATGCAACTGCAGATTATCCCTCAGATGCAACCTGCAGATTATCCCTCAGATGCAACCTGCAGATTATCCCTCAGATGCAACCTGCAGATTATCCCTCAGATGCAACCTGCAGATTATCCCTCAGATCAACCTGCAGATTATCCCTCAGATGCAACCTGCAGATTATCCCTCAGATGCAACCTGCAGATTATCCCTCAGATGCAACCTGCAGATTATCCCTC